>JPKZ01002962.1:95527-106183 GCA_000803305.1 Toxocara canis | reverse complement strand
AGGGGGAGAGGGAAAGGAGATAGGGAGAGGAAGCACAAGATGTATTAAAATTCTTTAACCTAAACATATTTTAATATAAACTTTAGAAAATTAGAGAGTTCCGAATGAAAAAACCACAAAATTGGTGAAACGTTCCGTATCGGTGAGAAATATGAACGATGTTATTGCGAATTTGATCGCAGAACACGTGCAATATTAGCAAACTTCTCTCAACGTGCATTTTGAACGTGATCGATCAACAATCGCAATCAATATCGGCTAATCCGAAACCAACTTAGGGAACCGAAGAAATACTTTTTGTGATCAGCGCTTCTAGAAACGCCTCAACAGTCCATTACATCGAGGTATTTACAATTACTGCTGAAGAAAAGTATGATCGCAAGCAGACTACACAAAAATACGTACTTCCCGAAACACTTTTATGATTTTAAAGCTCAACATTACTTATTTCAAGAAATGGCATAACCATACAAATCAATTTGGCATAAGAGAGGTTCCCAATTTTCGAGCGCCAATGAATTCTCATCTCCGTTTTCTCTGCACTAAGTATACCGTGATAAGCGTGCTACAATTCTGGTACAAAACTGTTCAACTTTCGATCTTCTCCTCAGACGTAACTTTTTAATCGTTCTTTACCTAACGGGCACAACATTTTTTGACCGTTTACAGCTGCCATGGTCAAGCCTGTTGGAAGCGATGACCTGATATACCCATAGAGAAACTGGTTCAACGGACCCGAACTGAAACCTTTACGTCATCATAATCAGTTATGCTCATTTCAGTCAGATTTCCGCAACCTCGAATAGCTTACTTCAAGTATAGGTATATACAAATCTAGCGCATGCCACTCATTAACACTCACTAATGAGCAAGCAATACGGCTCAAGCTGAGCTATGTTCTTTCCAAATAGAAACACACCATTCTTTCAGACGATTTTTTTCTGCCCAAAAACTTTCGAATTATCGTTGAAATGTTTGCCGAAACTCCACAGAAAATCTCCATTGCGATCAAGAATCCAAAAGTTTGTAAAGATGGTGACAGAATGGGTTTGTTAGACATGAAAAAATTGGAGGCTATATTCAAAGGTTCACTCGATTCTCCCTTAGGAAACACTTTTACGCTCCCCCCTCCCACCTTCCCTCCCCCCCAACCCATCTCCTAGACTGATTAGAACTGCTAAACGCAGGCCTCACTATCGCCTGTTAGGGTTGCGTCCCAACGACATTAAAAGCTGACCACTGCACAGGACACAAGAACGAATGTTTTTCATTCCAGTTTTTTGCCCTAAAAGCTCCGAACTGGGATCCGGATGCAACCATACTGTACGTGAAATTTTCCCGTCCTTCACCAAAATCCCCCTCCCTCCCCTCCCCTCCCCCCACCATATATGTTTTAGTAAACAGTTGAACCCTTCATACGAACATCTTTCGTTTATTGATCGATGAACACAGTCACACTCACAATATACGTAAACAAAATGCATAACATAAAAACATACACATACACACACACACGTACATCGTATCACACGCACATGAAGTGCACAAAATGAAATGCGCAAACATTAAATGGTAGTATACATCGTCCAATGTGTATTTAGTTGAAGACCTAATAACTCCGTTAGCATTCCAAAAATTTCGAGCAAAAACCCCTCCAACTTGTGATCTTTCGCTTTACTCGGTCCTCTCGCTGTCATTCGTGAACCCTTGAATAGAAGACCCCTCACTTATTGTATATCATTTCCAATCAGATCCTAACAAGCTGCTGTGTTACAAGGGTTGCAGAATAACAAAACTGCCTAACCCAAAGGAAGTTTTTAATATTTGCTAAAGCATAAAGTTAGGACGTTCGGGAAATAAAAGGCAGTTAAGTTGACGAAACGCTCGCATCAACGAAATGATGTGTTCATTACGGGTAGAGGGATTCTATTCAACTTTGAGGAGAATTATCGAGTCCATCTCAACTTACAATGAATCCCAAAAGTATGCAATCAAGGGACACACCTAAATTAGTAATGTGAAAACTATTCCCGAAGCCCACACATACTCTATCGACAAGCTTTCTAATGACACCTATAAAATATGAGAATCGCAATTATACATAGAATGCTGAAAAAAAAACCGTGGCGAGAAACTGAATGAAGTAAGTTTTCCGTTAAACAACTATCAAATCATATTCCTGGGTCACTACACTCGAAATAATTATAGACACAATAACAAGATGGCGCACGACACACTGCTGACGTCTCATCTCTCCCTAACAAATGGTAAAACCAACAGTCCTCTAATTCAGCAACTGCACCAACTGAGGGAGAGTGATGTTACACAAAGAATGATCGTGAAACACCCTCATGTTTTGATCGTCGTAGTTTGTAGCCAGCTCCATCGATTTGATCACTTCGATGACGGTCATACAAGATTAAAAAAAAAGCTTTGCTGGTTGCGCTGGAATTCTCGCGAGAATTCCCTTCGTTTAGTTGAGGGAGTTGCAAGAAGGCGGAAGATTGGTTAACTTTGATCTAAAAGAACGTATGTGGAGTTTGTTAAACTCCTGAGTGACGCATTATGCAAATGTGTTAGGGCATGAGGTGTTCTTAAGTTGCACTGAACATATTGCCGTTTTCAGTTTTCCGATGCACATGCATTATGAGCAAATTCTCAATTTCTGTGCACATGCTAAGTTTACGATAATAATCATGCCCATAATTATACTTAAAAAAGGCTCTCGAATTTCGAATTATCTTCCTCTTAACCTTTTCTAGTTCGATAAGCACAAACGGAATACGCCTCAATCGAAACCGCTGACTACAGCATGCTCATCCATGATCGGGTATTGTTGGTACAAAGCTTCTACATTCTCAACAGCTTATATCACAACATAATTCAGTTCTATTGCAAAAGCTGTTCGCCAATGCAATATCGTTCAAGCTGAAATATGTTCAAGCAATGCAGTATTGTATGCATGATCAGAAACATCTTTCCTAGCAAGTTATTTTATTTTTACCTCTTTTTGGGAATTTACCGAAATTTCAGAGGGGACATCTAACGCTCATGCATCCACTTAAATCCCTTAACTCCTCTCGTCGCCTTTCGAAGTCCCACATTTCAATGAGCTGCAGATTTCGAAATATAAAGCTTATCTTCAAAACGTTTCACTTTCTTCGATCCCCGTTGAAAAAGCTCATGCTTAACTTCATCTACGCTATCCGCTCTCATCCAACAGAAACTGCTTAGAATCGAACCAATAAACGCAGCTCTCAGTATCACCTACTAGAACTCATTCGGAGAATTCTTTTGCAAAGCTCATTTGTGCTCAAACATAAAAACAAAAATCTCTCCCTCCCGTTTTCGCCGACTTACCACAAAACTGGAACGCCAATGCAACTCTGTTGCGTACTGTTTCACTAAATTGCCCAATTTTTCTACGGCAAACGCCCTTCATATTCCAATAAAGGTAAGTATATATACACAAAAATACAAAACACAAAATATGCATGCAACTTATAAAAAATGAAACATGCAAATTTTGAATCAGCACTCAATAATTATTAGAGCATATCAAATATGCGTAACGACCAATTCGTGAAACAGTTCGTGAGGGGATCGGGATTGGAATCATTCTAAGAACTTTTGTAAACTGCTTTACTTAATTGTTAAGACCACAAGACTGCGCGACCTCAACTCCGATACACGATTCGATCCAAACTCCGCCATAATACCCAACGTCAACTCTCGTCGTCGTCACTCCAGACATCCTCACCATCGAATTATCCCATAAATCGACCCTCTACCTAAGCACACATAAATGCAAAACGCTTTAAGAAGCCTAAACTTTTCTAGAACAAATTTCTTCGAACTGTGAGATTAGTGACGTGCTTAAAGCACAGAGATCGAAGGAGAGGAAACTGTCTTCCGACAAAGACGTTCGAGCCGCGTGTAAACCTGATGCAGGTCCCGATGCGATTATCGCCTCTACGATAGCCTGGAGTCGCTCTACGTCATACAGAGTCATCAACTTACGTTGCAATGCCACTAACGACTCCAATTCGGCATCGTCGAACTGCAAAACGAATGCATTCATCCTCGTCTTCGCATTTAGTTTTTGCTTGGTAACAGCTGTCTTATATGGATGGTATAAATGACCCTATCAAATATAGCACCTAAGGCAACCCCCTCAAAAGAGGTTACTTCTCGTCACGTAAGCGACCCGTGAAAGTTATAGCCATCTAATTATCGTCTCGGGGAAGCCGCTATGAAGTTTGATGTTTTGATTTTTTGAGAGACTATGCTTAACAAATATAATACGGCGACTATAAACCATGATCGCTATATGCTCAGGATTTTGCTAACACAGATAGCAACCGCTAACCGTAGCGGACGCTCGCTCGTAGCTCGATGGGTGAAAAGCGAAATTTTCATTAAACGCGATAAATTTTAAAGATGTCCATCTTCTACATAGCGAGCGCCCCAGTAAGGTTACTAGGTTTTACCTACTTTATAGTCACTGGGATTCACAGAAAAGGTCTGAATATATTGCAATATTTCTCTATTAAGACATTTTTCAGAGACGTACAAATTTATAAGCATCTTTCTAATATAAATCCCTCTGCTCAATGACGCAACTGTTGCTCGCAAGTCTGGTTTTCGGATATTTTTAAAAGGCTGTGAACTTTATACGCCTACGCTGTATAATGTGTACCCCTCGAAATTACGCCCTTTTAATTTTTGCAAACGCTAAAAACTTCTGTGTCCACTTCTTTTTCTCGGTTTTCGCAAAATGTCCTCATCCCCCCCCCCCCCCCTGAGTCATCAGTCGTTAGCACTCGTGACTATATACGAGCAATAGCCGTTCTATTCCAGGTCGACGAATGATATGGTTAGGCAAAAATCCACGAATTGCAGGGCAATGGCTCAAATCCACCGTGCGACGCAAAGCATCAATAACTTCAATTGAAGGAACAGTTTGAATTCTTCAGCGCTGGACAAATAAATGACAGAAACGAGTAAGATTATTTTTACAGCCTTCAATAATCGGATAGCATATAGCTCAGAGAACCGTTACGGGCGTGCAAAGAAAGCATGAAAGTGTAAGGTCGCACCAATGGTTCAGCACTATATTCGGATTGATGTTGTTCGCTAATCGAAGTAATGACCGAAAGAGAAATTCTTCCGCATAAAGTCATTCTATTTAATTTCTCCGCGAAAAAAACCTATCCCCATAGAAGTTCCGGATTCCTGCAACTGCAAATCTCTATTTATGAGAAGTCATTTCGATAATTTTTAAACGCATCTTTGAACGGCCAGTCGATCCATTCAGCCAACAATCTCAATTCAGTGTTACCAACAAAGATTAGGAGAAAAAAAAAACGATTTAAAGTCACCTTTGCTTTCTTAGTAGCCAGCTGGTCATCATTCCACGTTTTCATGCGTTTTGTTTTTTCCCGTTCCTAAAACGAATAAAAGCTCACTACCTAACAGATATGTAACCTTGTTGAGGAAATATTAACCAATGATGACAAGTCAATGCTTACTTAATCCACAACATAAAGTCAACTGCACACTCAGGTGATCGGTCCTTTAAGTTCGCTCATCCGTTTCTTTCGTTCATTTCTTAAAATTACATAACATTAAAATTAAAATCTTAAAATTACATGAAATGTCGTTCTTAAAATAAATTCTGAATAAAATTGAAATTCTTAACACCATTAAAAAATTTTTCGCTTTCATAGCTTGTAAAGACAGTATACGTCTCTCAACTGAAAGTAAAAGGTTCAAGGTCCATAATGCTGAATGTCTAATTAGAAAACTTTAATAACCCCATTTTCAATCACGTTAGATCGCACATTTCATAACTGCAAGCGAATGTGACGTGGAGTATTGAAATTTCGAATCGACGAACTTCCTCACATCGACCGAGAACTTACTTTTTTGAGCGATCATATCACAGTAGTGTCAGAAACACCCTCCCTCCAATTTCCCTTGAATATTAGAAGAGCCATTTACAGCAGTGGCTGATGCATGACCGCTGCTAGGCGGTCTAAATCCGCCCACACAGAGTACTTGCTGATATGTAGACATATCTAAAAATACAAGAAAAAAACTGCTGAAAGCTACAATCGCCTGAGAGTAACCCCGTCGCAAAAACAGCAATCTGACTGGGGCAGGACCCATGCTACATGGCTCCTCGTGATGAACGAGGTCTGGCACAGCAATAACTAGGATGGTTTTTTGTAGGAACTCATCTACGAAAGAATTTGGAAAAAAAACTGAAGCAATTGTTCATCGGGAATATATGAACTGATTCAAGCGGGTCTGCATACAGCTTTGCATATACCCTACATCATTTCAGAAGTGAGCAAAGACGCATTCCTGAAATCTATGCAACGGTTGCAAAAACAAATTGTTTTTCCACCTAGTTCACCGGTCGCAATTCTCCAAGCTATCTGTATCGTTGGCATCCGTCGCGTTTAGGATACCTAATAGAGGAAGGCACTGGTTTTGAACTGATTACGCCCCTCCTCCACATACCCCTCCCCAATCTTAAAAATTGGCGCCCTAAAAGATGTATTGACCCAGGAGATGAATTTTTTGATGCACTGGCCACAAACCAGTATTTCTGAAATGGAATGCTTAAGTCTTACAATTACAAGCAATCACAGGCAAATTACGAATGGAACCAACATTCTTTAATAAAATACTTCCTTTTTCTCATATCTTGGATTCTTTCCAATTTCCCTTCCTCCACTCCCTGGCCTCCCCCCTCCACACTTCTCTATGAACCAACAGCGCCTAACAAATGCCTTCCTCAGTATGTTTAGTTGTGCGCCCATGACACCCTCCCATCTCCTTAGGGACCAATGACTTCATACGAAATCGTAACCGTATTTTTCACAAAAGTGAAGAAATTGAAAGCTCGTCGGAACTAACTTCGCTATCATTTGTCCTCAACCGTTCTTTCTCTTTGCGTTTTTCCATTTCCTCTTTCGCATCGGTACTTTTTGCACCTTCATTGCAAGAGGTCTCCTCAGCTGAAACATCTTCTTCTCTTTTGGTCTTCACCTCTTCTGGTGGCTCCCGTTCCTTTTCCTTTTTCACTCTCGAATCCTCCAGTGATTCCTTCTCTTTTCTATTCTTCGTCTCTTCTGGCTGCTCTTTATTCCTTTCTTTTTTTAATTTCGGCTCCTCCAGTAATCCCCTTTCCTTCTTGTGATTTTCCGCGACAACTTCCTTCTCCTTCTGTCGATGTTTTTCCTTTTTCTTTTCCTTCTTCATCACCCCACCATACTTCATAATGAGACCATAAAACGCACTTGAGGGCTGTTTAATTTCGAGAATCTGCTCCACTTTATGCTCAGACTGTTTTTCTGAAAAATGTTTTGAAAGATGAAGATCTTGAAGAAAAAAAAGCAAAAAAATCGCAGAAAGAACGATCGAATGAAATAGGAAGGGGGAAGCGAAGAAGTTGAACATTCGAATTTCCGCTTTTCAATTACAAGTTCAGTATGCAGATAATCTGCCCACGTTACACCCTTTTGGGCAAATTATTCCATACACAGGCATAACTCTATTTTGGCTACCGTTTCTCAGTATTTCGGCTCACTTTTACAAATGGCAGATCGTCAAAACGAAAAGTTTTTTGGCTACGAAGAAACAAAAAGGAAATGGTGTGGTAACCAAAATACAAGGTACTATACATGAGAATGGGAGGAGATGTTTCAAGAAATTTTCAGAACTAAGCCTAACAACTCTACCATTCCGATATTTCACTCGCAGCACAACAACTATAACTCTTCCACTGATGCGACTTTTTTCTTCGTTGCCAGACAATCGGCTTTCTTTTTTAAACCTCAACCATCACAATTCAAGTAATCACAACAGGTGTAAATATTCTTTCCAATTCCCGAAGTTCACCGACATTTCTTTATTACTTCAGAAAGCGATGCAGTGTATGGTAGCGTTATGTAAATCTCTTTTCGATCTTCTCTTCCTTTTTTTCCCAATGGTTTGCGTGCTCCTTTGTATATTGCATATACCACTCGCCAATGGCGCCGTACTGGAAGGACGTATATCAACAAAGTGCTGAGAAATGTCGAACATGAACATTTCAGATGCCATATCATAAACGCTCATAACAATCAATTTATGACCGTTTAAAAAGCGCTAATAAAAGCTCCATACCACTTACCAAGACAAAGATTCATGTCATAGTGAAGTCGATACGTTTTGGAGGTGCCCGAAAATGAAACGTAGACTGGTATAGAAAAGCCCGCATAACCAGTTTCGGTTACCTCGAATGGCGGCTCTTTGACCACTCGATGAGGATTCGCAAAATCTGGATGTAGCTCGAACACTACCTGCAAAACTCTCACAAATATTCCGTAGAAAAACTAGCAAACACCTCTTATTTCATCGCTGCGATACTTTCATACAGTTTTGACAAAAAAAGCAATCTTCTAAGAAGATGAGAGAGAAGCGGTGGACAACTTTTAAGATCTACCTTATTCTGGGATTCGCCTCCTGCCTTACGCTTTTCTTGACAACTTCTGTCTCTTCTCAATTTGTTGCGCAGTCAATTCGAAGATTTAACCCCCTCCCCTGCCCCACTTCATAAGACTCCTCCCCCCTTTACAAGTTCAATATTTAGGGTGCTCGATAAGCTAGAATAAAAGTTACCTTTGTAATGAAACTTCTGTCGACGAACTGATGTTGTCCAGCCGAGCGAACAAACACAGTCCATCGATGGGTATGCCCTTCTGGTGTCGGACGATCGAGCATCTCCGACCTTTAAATGATTTCATGAAAACGTAAATAAGTTCTTAAATTTTGAGGCTATGTTTAAAAAAAGAACTTACCAGAAAAAAAAACTACCAAATGTTTTAAAATGTAAATTTATTTCCCGTTGGAAAAAAGTGACTAGAAATGCTGTGTAAATATTTATTTATGTAAGAATCATTCTCAAAACTTCATGTTTTGAAAAATTTTAAAGAACGCGTCAAGGAAATTAATTAACGCATTAAGAAAGTTAATTAACTCCGACGACTCATGAAACTCATTTTAAGTTTATGGTGCTAATATGCGTTGTTTTCATCCCTGCTTATTGTTCGGTAACGCTAACTGACAGCTAGTGACCATTTTTCTTAGAAATTCGTCCCTACTTAAGTGCATAAATATAAGCTTCCAAGACCGGAAAGCATGCGTCCAGTTGCACTTTTCTGTCGCCTAAACAACCATCTTATCCCACTCTCTCTCTCTCGCTCATTTCGTTCACCGTCTCCAATGAACCACTTATTTTTTCGAGTATTGCTTTAATGCTTTGCTTGCAAATGTCGTCCTCCGAAATGAGTTGAATTGTAAACGTAATCGTTCCGCCCTGGCTAATTAATGACTGATGGCCATCTGGCTAATTAATCATGAATGCTAAATTGGATGTTCATGAAATAAACCGGCTCTTAATGGTTGCAATTTGTTTGCGAGTTATTTTGAGGACGCCTAACGGCGTTGAAGTGCTGCTCATCGTAAAACTAGATCACCTAAATACGCAAACGAAGGAAGTGAGTTTACGGAACAAAGAACTCTAAGCGATAATACAAATTTTTTTAAAAAAATTCGCCAACAATTGCCATTTCAACGTTTTGCCTCTTCAATAGAGCGTTTAATAAGATCGCCAACGAACGACGATAAGAAGTGGTCGCGATTCGTCTTTGTTTAATGAGTTCGCCTTGTTTAATGAGCAAGTTGTTAAAACAAACAAAAAAAGTTCATCTTGTTTAATGAGCACTTCAATAACACTCAGCATATGAATTATCGATTGACTTACGTGACAAAAATGATTTTTATCGTTTTTTCATAAAATTCTTTTAACGTTTATGTGACTTGTGCACGTCGATTTCACGTTGCCATTTTTCTAATTTTTTTCCCCTTTTCAAAACAAGATTTCGATTATGAACGCTCAACGAAATTTTCTCTTTAAGTTTTCATCTCGTAGAACTGTAAAACGAAATCGTATCGAGATAAAAATGTCAAATAGTAAATTTCAAAATCAAAGAATTTTTTAGAAAAAGAAAAACGGAAAAAATCTATTATATTTGAGTGTTGTGAACAAACGAAGCGTTGAGAATGGAAAATATTTGAAAAATAAAAAGGTAATTTTAAGAGCTCTTAAGCAAAACAAAAAAGTATTTAACATCATTTCGCTCCTCAACAACGATCACCATTCAACACCGTCACATAAAAGCGTTATGATCGACGGGTTAATCGATTCGCTTCTCAGCTAGAGCAGATAATGTCTGCTAAATTAATTAATAAGACTAAGTTAATTAAGACTAAATTAATTAGGACTAGAACTAAGACTAAAATTAGGACTAATAGGACTAAAAATAATCAGACTAAATTAATTAATAATCTCGACTGTAAACAACAATAAGTTTATCCAAAGAGCATCACAACTGGATGCCCATATATTTGATATACAAATCAATGCGTTATCAACGACTTCCCCGTGGGCAAGAAAAGAGCAATTTTTACAATACAAAAGCGTTTTAGCCAAATACCGTCCTGAGAAGCCCTAAGGAGGTATTAAATCGATAATCGATTCCACGAATCATTAAACTTATCATATAAATAGCATAGTCTTATAAAGTCGGCGAAAACTACCAG
>JPKZ01002962.1:62960-87652 GCA_000803305.1 Toxocara canis | reverse complement strand
CTACCCGATTCAAAGGAAAGGAGCAACTCATCTTTCATTTTAAGCTCCATGCAAGAACAGCGTCAGTGAATTCACAATTCAAAAAAAAAAACGATTTCAAAAAAAGCTCTCATCGTTCTTCCCTCTCAGTACTGCAGCAAACAGTTCCACTCGTCTCAAATCAGCTCGATATCCTACCGTCAGCTTTCGGCAATGCCCAACGTCCCATGAGCAACTGTTTATGAAAACATTAGCAACGTTTCCCAAAACAATCCAAACAATTATGAACTGCGAAGTAGGTATAAGTGAGCACGCGCTAAAACCGTAACAATAGCTATAGCGCAAAGTCCGACCCGACCAAGTGAGGTCACATTACGATCGAACCGAGGTAAGATGGCACAGCTACACCGCAAACCGCCTACTTCTGATACTGAATATCTTATTTGGAAGCAAACATCTCCTTCATACGATTGAGGGCCGATCCGGCTTTGAACCATTCGATCTGCTGCTCGTTGAACGTATGATTCAGCCAAATCTCATCTGTCTTCCCGTTCGAGTGCTTCAGAACACATTTGACCGGCTGAAATCGCATACATTTACCATCCGTTTCATTTCTCGCTTCTTTCGAAAGCGCCGTTTCCTGTATCACCTTCTCCAGTTCTTTTTTCCTCTCCAATTCAGTCTTCTTTGGGCAATCACACAATAAAAATTTCTAGCAGGCCGATTCTGCATCGAATTCAACCACCAGGAAAAACTTCGACTCCTCTTCAGATGCGCCACCCTTACAAAACTTTCGTTAACTATGGCTCATTTTCGAAACCCAGTCCGCTCTCCCCGTTCGACAGTCCATTGCATACAAAACGTTCCCACTCAAACTCCGTCCCCTATGGCCAGCTGAAGTGCTACAGTCCTGAAGTCATGGACTCAAGCTTGCACGGCAGCTGCCGCTCAAAATCAAAACGCCTGCAAGCAAGAAAAATGAATTTTAGAACTAAGCCATACTTCCTCGTAAAAATATCTCACCCCTTTCACAACGTTTCTTGCCGTCCTAATCGAACTGCAAAGATCTCGCAAAAGAATGTCGTTATTTTCTATACCATTATATTTGCTAAAGAAGTCAGAACTGTTCAGTTGAACTGTGCAATTGAGGATAGTCACAAAAAAATGGAATCATTGCCACTCTGTGAAAAAAATTTGATAAAAAAATTTATGCTGACTGTAAACGCTGTCATCACAAGCGGACGACATTTGAACGTTGACGGCGTCAACACATTGCTAATTGAGCCCACAACAATCTGGTATAGCCATTTGGCCTTCGATGTCAAAATTTCGCGCATCTATATCTAATCCAAACATCATCGTCAGTCATATCTAATCCAAATACCACTGAAACTATATAGATGTAACAAAAAAAAAACCGTCTAAACCTTATCAGGGGCTAGATCTTTGAGTCCAAGCAGTGAAACTTTGTCGTCCGGCTGCACTTTATCATAATCTGATGCATTGGCGAACGTCAACGGAAGCATACCTTGTTTCTTTAAGTTCGTTTCTGCAAATGCCTACTTATTAGATGACGAAAAACCACAAGCAGTTGAGTTCGGTCACCCTTCACAATAACCGACCGGGTCAACTAGGTGCCGATTGAAAGTAATCGATCAGAAGGATTGCCCCCAGAAGGACTATAATGATCGCATCTCCATCAAACGCATGCAGTATTTTTCTTCTATTATTATCCTCCACACAATATGATTAATTAAACGCCAACATATTGTAAATTATACTCGATAAGAGATGATGGAGAAATTACGTCTTCTCGTATATCCTACAGGTAGATTACGCAAATATTTAAAAGGGGCTTAAGCATACCTGAAATCGTCAATGGATCACGGAACTAATTCCTAGTATAAAAAATCTTTGTTTCTATAATGCAATTTACCACACGAGCATAGTAAAATATTACCAGAAGTGACGGCTAGGTCGAAAGGAGGTTATTTTTCCAGCTTCTTCTGAGTTAAGTTCTAATCAAGAAAGTCCGCAACATGCCACAGTATTATTTAGTGAGATGAGCAGCGAAGAAGAAATATAGATGAAGAAGCTACTACTTCACGAGAGGTTTATTCGGCGAGAAAATCTGTGTGCATGTGTGAAATTTCTATCTGGAATAAAGCGAAAGCCTCCTTAATTCAAGATCAACAACTCATTCAATTATTACAGTTCACCTTCTCCTAACTGAGTCCGGACGTTTGACCTCCCCCTCTTTCTCCCACCTCACCCCTCTCCCTGGGCAATCCAATAAATTGAATAAATATCTGTGCGCTAATTAATCCTAACGGTAAATAAATACCATGGATTCTGGCGAAGCTTTTGACGATGATTGCACGACCCCCAAGATGACGCGGTTCGAGCGCCGCATGTTCTCGTGATGATCCCTCACCGTAGTTGTCATCACCGATCGCCACCCATGACACGCCTTTGCTCTTATAGTAACGTGCCGTCTCCGAGACGGGCCCATATTCTTGGGTTAGCTGATTTCGAACCTTAATCCTTCTAGCGTAAAACCTGGAACAACTCTCCCACTCTACCCAACCCTACCCAACCCCTCCCCCCTCCTTCCTCAACAGCAACTCTTAAGCACAATCCCTACCTCAACTTCAGTCACCCTTTTCGATGAGTTCACCCTGCCCATGCTCGCTGTAAACAAGGTCAAAAACATCGCTTATCAAAACTTCTTTCAGTTTTTGCAATATGCACTACTCTAAAATGCAATTTGCCACCTTCAGTACCCTCCCTTTCAAACTCATTCACGCTGAAATTGGATCAGCTCTCCTCTGGAAAGCTGAAGCATTACGATCGTTGGCGTTAGCTCCGAGTCTATTTTTGTTTCACAAAACTTTGGAAAGACAAAGGAGCATCGTCTCTCACGAGAATCGAAAGAGACTTTATTATTGTAGTTTTTCTTTTAGCGAAAGGCTTCCTTTTGATTGTGAAAATCGTCAATGAGCGATCACACAAACTGCCAAGCACCGCATTCGCTAAGGTATATATATCCCTCAAATAGCACAGCGTCTGCTGGAGAAGCTCGAAAGCCACGAAATTAAGGAGCACTAGTTTCTTTTAAATGGTCTCTGCGTGTACAGCTGACCTAAGCGCAATATTTGAGAAAAAGAATCGTCGTACCTTTATTCATGTAAACGACGTAACGCTTTACTCCCTCTCTTCTCCACACAAATATTTTTCAATTCCATCAAAGTATTTACTTCACAAACGCTTCGTCCATCAACAAGCGCAATGTACATACTTGAAAACTGTAATCAGCGATGCTAGCTGACCAAAGATGCTTGTGCTTTTCATACGCATTACAGTGCCACTGTGGGAAAAAAAAACTAGTAAATCGGCATCGCCAACTACAACAATACACCTATCAGTGACGCGCTTAATGTTCGACCTCACTGGCGGTGACTCCAAGATTTCCGCATTTCATCTATTTTACTACATATTTCTAATTATAACAAGCAGAGTAGCTTGTCGGTTTGGCACAATATGCGTTTTCTGCAAACCCTCTCTAAAACGGGCGCCCTAAAACCAATGAGGAATGGGCTGGCTGTGCATAAACATGCCCGCTCGCCCCACGTTCAAATAGTTCCCCATGCAGCGTACTGTGAGAATGGTTGTGCGTGAACGAACTACTCACTGGACCACATCTGAGCCACCTTCGCCCACACAGTCACCACTTCTTTTCTAAATCTCGCGCTCGTTTCCCCATACCACTAATTTCATTTAGCAAAATTTCAGAACCTATGCTACTTTTCGCGTGCCATAATCTGCTAAGTTCAGCATCAAATGAGCCCGAATTACTTCTTCAGAACTGAATCTGAAGGGCTGACCGCGAATCATACAGTTGCTCCTGACGTACAAGTTGAAATGACGACGCTTAACCGTCCATCTGAGCGACCTGGCTCCCCCATCTAATTATTTTCCATGCACCATATTTCATATAGAAAGCAGTGAATATCAGTGAATCACCACCAAATTTTGCTTTCCTGGGTCCACGCAAACGCCGCAACTTCTTACCCTTCACAAATTTCACAGCTCAGTTTCTGCCGTTTATGAATTGAGATCATCGAGCAGACAGAGACGCATATACATAAATACTACCATGTTTAATTTATAATGCTCTTTCGCCGCCTCGATTTAAAAAAAAACCATCAAAAAGTAAATAACAAAGGGCACTAGAATACAATCTATTTTAAGAGAAGTAAATGTTAAGATTTATATGATCGACATAGAACCTTCATTCCTTTATTCACATGTAAGTAAATCTCCTGTAAATCAGCTGTCTTCCCTATAACCCTCCCCCCGTTAGTCGTCGTTAATAGTCACCATTTTTCAAATCCACTTGCCCGCTCCATCCTACTCTTTACTCCTAAATCCCTCTTCTTAAAATCTACCATCAACAAAATGTGTAAATCAGCTACCAACTGAATAGCAGCTGCCTCCCTCAACACGACTGACATAAACGTCTTGATAATAGGCAAAAATAGGAAAAAATAAATTAAACTAAAGAAAGAAAAGCAGCATGGAACTTAAAAATTGGAAATACAGCAAAACCTTGTTCATCTCGCCGTTTTCTTCATTAACGGCAGTAAGGAAAAGGTTGTTGGAAATGTTGTCCAAGTGCCCACGATATTTAAGCCAAGGGCCCGCCGCACTGATATGGTCCGTTGTGCACTTACCCTTCACCTAAAAATAAAATCTCATGCTCATATCATCCATCTGCATTCCTCAAATCCATCCAAGGCAGGCCAAGCCAACTGCACGCGAATTTTGAAGAAAACACAGCAGTAACATATCATGAAATTAAGCTAGAGAATAAAAAAAAACAGAATTAGTAGGGTGATATGGTTAATCATAAAAACAAACTGGAAAACCTGCCCGGAAGCTCTACGGTTGTGCGCTTTTCGCAACAGTTCTTATGAACAGTTCAAAATCAACAGAACGTTCAACTACTAAACACATTTCTGGATCATCGACGTCCAAAAAAACTGATCTCATATAGCTTCGAAATGGTGAAACAAATAGCTTATTTGAGAGATCACATCAACTCTCGTTCTCGTCACTTTTCCGTAACTTCCGCCTTCAAATACCACAAAACGGCTGTGTTGAACGCCATTCAATCTTTGCGCAATCGCATCATGACAGCCAAAATCACTATTTCTGGAAGCGAATTCGGCAACTATATCTCTAACCCAGTGCCCTTATCAAGTTACATCCACTGCACCATACCTTGTCCACAGACTCGTTAATAAATTATGTTCGGGCGCTCATATAAAAGCGTTATTCACGCGTCACGAATTTCATCACGACAGCTTTTATACTTCTACAATGGACATTAACGTAAACGCATAGTTGCATGTATGTGAATTTGCCATAACGCGCTTTCGCAATGGCAAGCAACGCCTAAGAAGAGAGGAAGATAGCAATCTATACAGACCTTGATAAGTATAGTGAGGTCGATGAGATCTTTACCGTCCCACCTATCGAACGGTTGCAGTAGTTGAAGACGTTGGCTGTTTTTGTCGACAACGACATCACCATGTCCTGATGGTTCCTGATAGGTGTCCTCTCCTGGATCGTAACCCCGCGGAGGTAACTCTACACCCATCGGTGGCTCAAGCTTGAATTTACTGCCTTAAAAATAACCATCACAGCACGCAAATTCTTTTAAATGCAGGAAACATCAATTAGTTTCACAACAGTGCTTCATTGTATAGCTTAAATAACTCGCGTTATATGGCCGTTAAAGTGGTTTTATATGCTACCCATAAGTAAATAAAATTCATCTCTTCATTAATTAAATCACTGTACAAATACTCTGATGAAGACTCACGTTTGTGCATACCAACCGGTGACAAAACGTATGCAGTAAGTTTAAGCCCATTTCCAAGCCAACAAATTCTCCCTGAGTTTATGGATCTCGCTGATGCTAAGTAAAGGAGGCGAATTTAAAGCGCATATGAGGTCTAACAAATTCCATTACTTCATCCTTGGGCTTTCCCGAATTAAAACTGCTGAGCACATACATAGATACATACACACAGATCCGACGTTATCACAATGCGCTTTACAAATGTAAAACTGCCACAGCTCATAATAAATCATTGCTTACCCGCGATTATGCAATATGGTAGTGTTGTGAAGACAAACGTTCGATAAAGCAAAGGAAATCTCAAATGAAAACATCGTTGCAACCATTCTTCTGCATGCTTACTCAGAATCCCTAAGCTTCACGTTAACTAAGCAGGCCTCAGAAGTTTATCGCAGCCCTACAGAGCACTCCCCCTCCCCAATGCCTCTTTTAATTCGCCCCGCGCTTACAAATCGTTTTTGCTCAATTCCGTCAAGAAGGCAGATAAAAAGAGGATATATAAGCCATATCTAAGATCAAACAATTCGAATGGATCAGAGATCGAATACAATAAAGCAAAGTACCATCGGCTGCGGTAAGGAAGTCCCTGCGCGGATCAAAATCGAGTGTTCCAGCCAACGCGAGCGCAGTGACAATCTCGGGCGACGCGACAAATGCATGTGTTGCTGGGTTTGCATCATTCCTGCCCGTAAAGTTGCGATTGTATGATGTTACAATTGTGTTCTTCTCCCCCTAAATAAGATGCAAATGCTTTAACATTAAACATATCCATTAGATAGAATGAACCTTTCGGTGGCCAACGTAGTGCACGATTTCCTACACCAATAGCCAGGGGGAGGGCGGGAAGAAGTAGACGGGGGTTACGACGGAGGTATTATTTTTAACCTCTGCAGAGTGGCGCTTTTAGTGCGGGATTCCGTAACTGCGCCGAATTTTCGAGAAAGAGGGGCGACGTCGAGGAGTTTATTTTTTTTCATCATGCTCAGGTGGTGATGGGAAGAGTATTCAAAGAGGGAACTACTCTCCGTGCTCAGGATGAAAGAAGGTGTGTTGAAGAGAAAAACTACGTCGTGGATGCATTTTCATTCGGGGAGAGTACCGTGTGTTATGCATGCATTTAAATATAGAGCTATGCCGAAGAAATATAAATTTCAGCTTCTAGTCCCCTTTTGCAGTCCATCTCTTCAATAATTTCCAAATGATCAAAAGGTACAATGGAGAAATATATCAGTGGCGACTGGCGCAAAATCCGAAAATGCAACTGTGAGATGGAAAGAGTGAAAAATGAATTTAAAAGTCGCAATCCCCTTACATGAATAAGCTCATCATAGCTATATAGCAAACTAAATTCAATGACCCATTTTTGCATTCCATTCGTTCTCAAGGATGATGCTTGCCTGAAGAAGTTCGAAGAGAGGAACACAGAAAGGGAGAAAGGGAGAGGGTAAGGGAAGATGAGGCTTTCACAACAACGTGTTGTACTGACGGTGCCATGAAAGGTTAAAGATCATTAGTGTCCCAAAATCCCCACAAGCTGGCTTCGGAGCGGAGTCAAGCCAAAGCCCGCACCGCTGATGAACTCGCCTCGGAAGGCGCATATATAGTATGGTATATTTTTCTCGTTCTACGCTTTGAAATTTTGCAGGCAGTACATTTTCAATGAGTTTCATCAGCAACCTCAACGTAAAGAGCAAAGGGAGAGTGACGAGGGGACAGTAACTTCCCTCTCCCCTCTTCCCCTCCCTCCCCTTCCCCTCTCTGCACCTCTGACTTGAACGCCAATGCGTTACATATAATTTACAGCTCAACAAGTATAGCAATGTGGGATTTAACCTTCTTGACGTCTTTCCTATCCCACTGTCCGATACAGGGGCCGCAAGCGTTAGCTAGCACGACGCCACCGAACTCTCTGAGCGTTTTAGCGACACCATCGCGTTCGATTGTCGCCCTGATCTGCTCGCTACCTGGGGTCACCGTGAATTTCGATTTCGACTTCAATCCTTTAGACAAAGCCTGCAACAAATACACGCACAATTACCTCCACTCAATATTCTATAGCAGAAGGAAGGATAGGATATGTCCACACACAGCAATATACGGGTAACCCAAAGTCCTATTTTGCTCGGTACGACAAGAGAATGCCTCGGACTTTTTAATGAATGTTTTCCGCAGAGTGAAAAAAAAAGTTGCGCAATTTTCTTCTCGTTTGTTGACGTGCAATGAAAGTCCA
Organism: Toxocara canis; assembly: GCA_000803305.1. NCBI lineage: Eukaryota > Metazoa > Nematoda > Chromadorea > Rhabditida > Toxocaridae > Toxocara > Toxocara canis. Next base: position 79,517 of record JPKZ01002962.1, on the reverse strand, counting down.
CAATACAGTATCCTTATTTCCGCTTCGATATGCAATTCTCTGCAAAAACAAATCCATCCAACAACAGCCCTAGCTCTCATTTGAAGTACTCCATTTTGTATGTTTTTATCCCGTATAACAACAAAAACATTCGCCACTTGTCCAAAGATAACACAAAAATGGAAGATAAGACAGAAATTTTTCTGGGAAAAAGAAAAATGTAAATATCGCTTTAAAATCGATCGCATGAAATAAAAAACAACGATCACCGGCAACATTACACAGTGCACTTTCGACTTTCTTTTAACGCAGATGCCCTAGCCACGCAAAACGCATCATGGCTTTGCTTCTTTGCCATTCTGTAGTAAAGCAGTCCCTCGTTAAGTGAGTGATACATTCGCTAGCAATGCTCCAAACTGTTATAATATATAGCCTGCAGAGGACTGATGATGATAAACTCCAGCAATGAAATAATTTAAAAAACGCGCTCCCTCCTTTTCATCACCTCTCGAAATACAATTAAGAGTATTCCGTAAGTGTGAAAAAATAGGAAAAAAAAACCTGAACTAGTGAATACGTTTAAATCTATTGCTAAGACGGCCAAAAAGAATACTTATTAAGTGGTCACTTAGAGGTATATCGCCCTAGCCCTACGGTTCGATCGACAAGCTGCATTCATTGTGATTATGGCCACATGGTTAAGAAAGACTGTTGCCAAATAAGGCGGACAAATGAAAAATAATTTCCATGTCGTTTTCCATATCCAGTCAACAAAAAAAAGCTCCTTATGATTTTTTGCGCTTTTATAGCTTTTCCGATACTATGCTTTGCTATGTATGTTTCTGCCCTTCAACCAACTCCACTATATGGCAAACCTTCTGCTTTTTATATGCTTATTAGCCAAATGATGATTAAATAATGCTGAATTTGATGTGGTCATATTTACGTTTCGCGCAAAGGCAGCTGTAATTTCATCGATTCCCGCTCCGATGCATCTGACAATCATGCCCGCACACGATTGTTTTGACCAGTTTCGGAAAGCCTGGTGGTCAGCCTGCTGCCAAATAAGGCGGACAAATGAAAAATAATTTCCATGTCGTTTTCCATATCCAGTCAACAAAAAAAAGCTCCTTATGATTTTTTGCGCTTTTATAGCTTTTCCGATACTATGCTTTGCTATGTATGTTTCTGCCCTTCAACCAACTCCACTATATGGCAAACCTTCTGCTTTTTATATGCTTATTAGCCAAATGATGATTAAATAATGCTGAATTTGATGTGGTCATATTTACGTTTCGCGCAAAGGCAGCTGTAATTTCATCGATTCCCGCTCCGATGCATCTGACAATCATGCCCGCACACGATTGTTTTGACCAGTTTCGGAAAGCCTGGTGGTCAGCCTGCTGGCGATCCGTCGGGTAAGCAGCCGGGAATCGAACGCAGGTCTTTACGATTACGAAGCGGGAGCTCTACGACTGATCTACTGCCCGTCCATGATCCAGGGTAACCTTTCTTTTTTACTGGATGCCTGCGAAACGTGCACTGACACCGTATACTGCTTCAATTCAAACAACATTCTTTTATCTAAACTTTTTAAGGAAAAGAACATGCCTCATAAACAAAAATATTAATGAAAAAGTTGGACTAAGCGCTCTTTTTTTGCAACCATTTTTTTAGTGGAATGGAAGAAATTCTCTTCCCCTACCTTGCTGCCTCAAAAAATGCCTTGCGAAATTAGCATACTAAAAAGGATTTAAATACAGGAAGCGCATAATCGCTGACCTGTTTAGCGATGCTTTCAGCTCGCGTCATATCTTCGTATGAGCTATTCGTGCACGATCCGATGAGACCAACCTTCACCTCCAATGGCCATCCGTTTGCCTTCGCGTTAGCACCTAATTTATCGATCGGAGAAGCCAAGTCGGGAGTGAAAGGACCGTTCACGTGAGGCGCCAAATTGCTCAGATCAATTTCAATTATCTGAAAATGATTAACATATGATGCGCACCATCGTTTCTACAAGACGTTCGATATGCTGATAACGCCAGCTTTCCAAAACAAAAATGAACGACCTCTTCCCTTTATATCCGATGAGAGGCCATCTCTGATGCATCTTTTCTTGTGTTAGCAAAGTATCTTTCCAGAATGACGACTCCGAGATGGCGAAAAGACCACGTCAATTTCGACGATCGAAACCGGATATGAGAGGCGATGTTCTGTGCTTGAAATGATAGTGGCCTGGTTGAAAAGATCAATCGCGAACAATAACGACTATCAATTGATTCATGACAAAGACCAGCTGAAGGCATCGCTTACTGCTTAGTTGGCGGAACAAGCGCGAACACTACCGAATAATTCCTAAACCTACTTTACAAATCCGAATCAAATTTTCCTTACTTCTTCATACATGCTGTGGCGTTACCAAATATCATGTTGAACGCTAAAATCAACTAGAAAGACTTCGGGCGATTTGGCCTCATGCCCTGTCAACTCCGATGCTCATGAGGAATCAACTGCTATGAGGATTTATATCAAACTGTCGATCCTCACGCACGTATCAAGTAAGTGCCCGCCTCTCCAGACACGCCAGCTGCGTGTCCTTTGAATCACTGAGCTTCCGAATAACATCTAACTTCTACTTGCGCCCTTACTGGCCTCTTACAGCTGCATGCACAATAGAACAGTTATATTGCACGTTACAAGCATCGTTAGCAGACTTTAAACAAATCCAATCATTACAAACCAACAGTTGCATAAAGAGAAAAAATACTCATATTCATGCATTTTTCGGAAACGTGCCCTCCCTTATCAATCACTGAGAACATCATATTTGGACCACTTATGATAGCAAAAAACAAAATGGCTACTTTTCCTCCTTTTTGCCGCAGCTGAAAATATATTGCAGATTTAAAGACGCGAAAAATAAACCACAATTCTGGTGCTAAAATAAAATAAATAAACCAATAAACCAAAAATCATTACACCAAATAAATAAAATAAACCAAAAAAAAAACCAAAATTATGTAAATTTATTCTAAAAACTTCGCTCCCAATTTTTTCTTGCAAATTTTTTTCGCTTCTAATTTTTTTTAAACGATTCTGCTGCTTTTCATTTCTGCAACTTCTCTACGACTTACGATCTATCTCAAGCACATTTAAGGAGGCTACTGCGCCAATCATGCATGTAAATTATTCATTTCAAAAGAAGAAGATCTCCACTGACATTAATGGTACAAATTTCCAAAGACATTAAAGGCAAACGGTTCAAAACTCAAATATTTGTGGTTCTCTCCCTTACTTCACTTTCAGTGATTCCGAATTCGTTCAATTTATTCTCAAAATCCGTTACTCCCCCTAATGCTACATGTGTGCAAGTGAGCAGAATTTAGCTTCCCTCTCTGCGCCTACGAAAACTGAAAATTATTTTAGAGGTGTTCATAATAATTTCGTGGAATTTACTATATTATGATATTCGGTTCAGAGCAAAACACACGATCATGAAACAGAGAACAGGAATAGAATATAAAACACAAAATTATCGGATCATTTCACCATCCAATAATCTGCGAAGTAATCTTACTGCATATGAAGACTGTGGGTGTTATTCAAGAAATAAATAGATAGAAAGGAAAATGTGCGGGTTACGCAAGTTGTCTTAAACGAAATAGATGAAACTCCCAACTTACCAGTTGGGAATATCTCCGATCAAAGAGTTCTGGGCTGGTAGCGGTCAAAACAATTGGAGATCTGATGATGACCACATTAAAGACGGTCAAACAGTCCCAGAGATCTCTATTGTGCAAAATTTGATTTGAGCCAAGGGAGATAATTGTGAGAACTAGCCGTAAACATGGCGAACCAGATAATTATGCTAGACAGCACTCAATAAAAAGCTTCAATTCAAACCTGGTCATATTCTGCGCCGGCGTCTGCATTGAGCATACTCTTATGTTTGAGGGCTTCCTCCGCGATAGCCTCTCGTCCAGTGGCCTTAAGATACCTCACCATACTGTCGTTGAACGGGAACAGCGAGGTAGTGGCTCCGATTTCAGCGCCCATATTACAGATCGTTCCCATTCCGGTCGCCGACAACGAATCCACACCTGGCCCTGAATTAAACAACCTTCAAGCGTTTCCTAGGTCGTCGGTAGCTAACTGCTTACCTAGGCTAAGTAACCAAGTAAATAATGAGCTCACTACTTCCTGTAAAGAGCCCAATGTATACCGACGGTGGAGCAAAGAAATGAATAAAGTGTCAGAAATGAGAGAAACTAGGGGGAAAAATCGGGAAAACTGCTGACGCGTACTATAAACATGGGAATACCAGATGACAACACGTCTGATCCCACCCTCTCTTCTCTCCCCCCTCCCCCTCTGCCTCCTTACTGAACGGAACACCACCTGAAACTGTAGGCATATCTATTTGTGCTATCGGGAGAAGAAATTCTAGTCACTTACGCTATAAGCTGTTCAAACCAGCTGTCACCGTTTAGCAGCTGCTTGACCAGTTCGTTAGAACATTTGAAAAAACAACATATCACATAATCTACAACGTACTCCGAAGCCTATAACGATCTTGCTGCAAAGCGATTTTTACCGAGATATGAGTCGCCTCGCTATAAACAAAACATCTGACGCTTGCAAATGAGGGAGAGACAGGCAGTTCTGTTAAAGATTATATGATAGTTGTCCTTTGATACTTCTAATGTCAGCTTCTAGAATTTCAAAAACATATCGTAAAACCGCTGATCGGAAGTGATGCGAATAAGCATGAGCACAAAATTCATTCGAAAGAAAATAACTTCAGAATAGTTTCAAGCAAAATCTAACTATTGGTTAACCTGTCGAGGAGAACGTACGTAGGGAAAACTGTGCATGAAACTATTCTTATCGTTTAATTTCACAGGTTCTTATTGTTTTTGTATCAATGGTCGCATGATTTTCCGATGTTTCCATCCAACAAATCACGACAATAAGTCTGTGATATCCCCTCCTCCTTGTCCTTCCCGTAGTATTTTCAGTGCTCTTGCCTTGGACTAGTACAGACCATCCGGCAAAACCATGAAAAAAACTCACTAACCAAAATATTCGACAATGGCACCAGTGCCTCCCTTAACAGTGAGAATATCAGCCACCTTAAGAATGACATCCTTGCACGCCGTCCAACCCGATAACTTGCCCGTTAGCTTTACACCAATCACCTGAAGACACAGTATTCTAATTTATTAACGTACAAGAATGTTCTATCTGTATTTTATTTTATGTGGGCATCCGTACTCTCTTCCATTTGAAGATGAAAGCTCGAGGATTCTGTCGAGAGACAGAAGAGGGTCTCGCTGGACCTCTGACTAAAACACTCGTTCCTATGCCTTGGAAAAACCTTTCCTGGCGGGTTTTAATAAGGCTGGAGGAGAGAAGATGAGGGAAGAGCGGATAAAGCTAAACCACCTCTTCATCCGGCATCTCACAGCATTTCTTTGAATTTCGTATCAGTACAAGTACTGCAAAGTGCCACGGCACGATACCGCGCACGATGCTTCCATGATTTGCTACTGCGAACGATCGATGAGCTGTGAGGAGAGGGCATAGAAATCACGGAATGTTGGGCGAAGGAAGGGGAGGATGGAAGGGGTTTTGCTCTAAGAAGAAGAGTTGAGAGTAAGGAGAAAGCCGCCTATTCCCTTGCAGGGGAGGAGCCAACAGTGATTCTGGTGTGCCAGCTGTTGCATCCGTAAGGGAGGGAGGAAGGTCTCTCTCTGCTGCTGAAGTGGGCATCCGTACTCTCTTCCATTTGAAGATGAAAGCTCGAGGATTCTGTCGAGAGACAGAAGAGGGTCTCGCTGGACCTCTGACTAAAACACTCGTTCCTATGCCTTGGAAAAACCTTTCCTGGCGGGTTTTAATAAGGCTGGAGGAGAGAAGATGAGGGAAGAGCGGATAAAGCTAAACCACCTCTTCATCCGGCATCTCACAGCATTTCTTTGAATTTCGTATCAGTACAAGTACTGCAAAGTGCCACGGCACGATACCGCGCACGATGCTTCCATGATTTGCTACTGCGAACGATCGATGAGCTGTGAGGAGAGGGCATAGAAATCACGGAATGTTGGGCGAAGGAAGGGGAGGATGGAAGGGGTTTTGCTCTAAGAAGAAGAGTTGAGAGTAAGGAGAAAGCCGCCTATTCCCTTGCAGGGGAGGAGCCAACAGTGATTCTGGTGTGCCAGCTGTTGCATCCGTAAGGGAGGGAGGAAGGTCTCTCTCTGCTGCTGAAACCTAGTTGAACGGAAGGCCATTCATGCATGCCTTCCATGCGGCAACAGATATGTAAAAAGAAGAGATTTAAAAATTTTTAAAAAACATGACGAACTTTTGACTACTAAGGGGAAGAGGCTGTTCACACAGCTGACCCTTTGCATTCCGTGGAAGTAATTAAGTAAAGCCTCATAAGTGAAAGATTTTCCTTTATTGGAGAGTAACTGGGGTGGGTGGGGGTGAGGAGGGGAGGGGAGCGGGAGGAGGCAGAGAGGATGAACTTGGTTTTGTAACTTGACAGTCAGCTGATCAAAGAATTACCTGCCTCGAAGTCAAAAAATTGCACATTACCGCCCCCTACCGACAATCTTTTTTCCTCGCCATCACACAATACACTCATGACCTCCTATGCGAACAGAATAAAAATTTCACAAGATCATGCCTTTGCAGCCCTATATGAATGTTATATTCTGCAAACGACCCATCTCTCAACAATCACTTCATAACGTTGTTCTAGTCAGTAAATTCTGTAAACGGCACATTGTGAAAATTACAAGACGAAACATTGCTGTAACAGTAATCCTCCTTCCATTCCTCCCTCCCCTAATTGTTTTCGACTTTAAAAAATTTTAAAAAACAGGAAAGCGAAGCAATTGCCTTTTTTTTTAATTTTACAAAGTTCACGCTTTATGAATGTTATATTCTGCAAACGACCCATCTCTCAACAATCACTTCATAACGTTGTTCTAGTCAGTAAATTCTGTAAACGGCACATTGTGAAAATTACAAGACGAAACATTGCTGTAACAGTAATCCTCCTTCCATTCCTCCCTCCCCTAATTGTTTTCGACTTTAAAAAATTTTAAAAAACAGGAAAGCGAAGCAATTGCCTTTTTTTTTTTTAATTTTACAAAGTTCACGCTTTTCAAACAGCATCTATTCAGCCATGTGCGCGGGCAACTCTAGCTACCTGTAATCGATCGTCTGCTACTTTAGTATCAAAATCAATCTGGTTGCGAGCTGACTAACTTCTAACAATCGGTTCTTGCAACTTGTTTGTGAATGACCTCAAACGATTTAGAGACAATGATGGAATTCTATAGTATTCCATAGCTTTTTTAAGAGACTTAGCTATATCAGTAAAGATTTCCTCTATGCTCAAGAAAAAAAAACGCGAGGGGATGGAGGGGAAGGGGGAGGAAGTACTCGAGAGATAAGCCATGTCAGCTGGAAAACGAAGGCTGCTTCTCGGACAAAGCCATTATCTGGCTCAATCAATTAACCACACAGACAACTCCGCAAAATTAAATTAACTACAACAACGCCAGCTACGCATCACAAAGATGAATGTTAGCTCAGCTGTTCGTCACTTCACAACTGCAACATTCATCTCTAGTACTTGACAATAGCTTCCCTAGTCTTTGTCTCTCTCGCTTTTTCTGTTTCGATTCTCAAAGATCCGTCAAAAGTACAGCCTAAGTACTGGAACCTTCAACATGATACTCGACACTACTTGCCAACTACTGAAATCAGCAAATGCAAATAGCCACAAATAAAATGTCAACTATCATTAATTTAAACTGGAAGCATAAAACATCCGACCTGTATACAGACCTCTGTATACAGACCCAGCGCTCCCTCCCCTCCTCTCCCTCACATCAAAAGCCTTGTCGCCCTCGAAGCCACTGTTCACGACCCCATAACTTAATTTCTCACCACGGCAGACGCAGAAATCTAAAACTACAGCGGTATAACATCCTTCTGGGTGAGAACGCTACACTCCACAAAGCTTGGCTTGTTTTACGAAGCACAGCTACAATCCCCGTCTTAAAAAAACTTCTCTTTGGCCAGCTTTTGTTCGTCCAACTTACCACACATTTTAAAATGCAGTTGTAATGGCATAAATCAACGAAAATCAAACAAATGCGATTTAAAAAAAAAACCACTAAGCTACAGCTTAGCTCTGCCACTGATCAAAAACGTTACATTTCCATGAATCATTACTATTATTGTGGATAAAAAACAAGAAGAAATTAAAATCTCCTACCTTAGGGCACTTTAACTCCCATGGCATATTCGCCATAACGTCGACAGCATCTGCGCCTCCAACTCCGATGCATACGCCACCCAAACCACCTGCAAAACAAAAACTAAACCATTGTCTCTGCGTTCTAAACAGCACATTGATCGACGAGGAATCGAGATTTATCTTTGCTGTAATCGTTTAGTAAAGAAAGCTAATAACTTCTAAAAGTTTTCTGTGCGCATCTCACAGGCGCACTAGCGATATTCCTTTGAGACATTTCGCTACAAAGTCAAACCAAGCAGGAAAATAGCAGCGCTTGCGCAAACGATAGGATTTCGGGTTACAAAAAAAGGATTGCGAAATGCACCGACTGATCATGAAATGACAAATGAATGCAACGCAACTGCTGTAATGCAGATGCAAAGACAGCTGTAATTTCATCGATTCCCGTATCGATGCAGCTGACAACCATGCCCACGCATGACTGTTTTGCCCCGTTTCGGAACGCCTGGTGGATAACCTGCTGGCGATCCGTCGGGTGAGCAGCCGGGAATCGAACCCAGGTTTTCTCGCATACAAAACGGGAGCTCTACCACTGAGCTACCGCCCGCTCGTAATTCAGATAATGTAATGAAATTTACTTGACCCTACACGTCACACAACCGCCCCTTCGGATCCTGATCGGACTACAGCGCTAGAACTAACAACAAACAAGTAACAACGAAACATTAAAATAACGGCTATAACTACTAGCCTACAGTTGAAAATGGTGGACTCGATTTGTACCCGGCACCACTTCGGTGGAATGAAAGCGTAACCGAGGTGACTACTTCTATTTTGTGTGGGACAGTCATAACAATAATTCTGCATAAGGACTACCACTAAGAATATGAAAACTGAAATCAGCCGAGCGTATCTTCGCACGTACGTTAAATGACCGACATAAACGAAAATTTATAGCAGTAACCTCCATTGGGCGTATGACTGTCGGTACCAATAAGCAAAAGGCCAGGAAATGCATAGTTTTCGAGAATAATTTGATGGATTATACCGCTTCCCGGCTTCCAGAATCCCACACCGTATTTGTTGCCAGCAGATGATAGGAAATTATAAACCTAGAAACAAATACACTTTGGAAGCGATTGCATATAAGATCAGCAGATCAAAACATTCGTAAATATTGCAACCAACAGTTATCGAAATTTTCCAATTAGTAACCAGTTTAAAAACTAAATGAACTTTATAACAGCAAAGGAAAATAAATTCCAGAATGCATAAACAGAGACCAGCGCGAGATAGTGATGGGTTTGGAAACTTTTTTTTCTTTTTTTAGGAAATTTTTAGGAAAATCCAGATTGAACCAAACAGGTTAAAAAGGCTCGACAATACAAGTGCTACCCTCGTATCGACTTGAAAGCAAATGGCCTTCCTGTATCAATATTCTAAAAAATTTTAAATGGGCAGAAGTAGCAACTAGGTCAAACGTCCTGTATCAATGTTTTTTCACATTCGACATCTATCCTTTTAGCAATGGTCTACCAAACTCCTATATCTGCATACCATAAAAGTGAGCCTAGAACCACACAATTACGGACCGAAAAACTTTAATTCTTATCTGATAAGAACCACAAAACTTTAAGGATCCAATATTCTACTCAAGTCGGCGATTATATCTCAGCAGACCGCAACCCGTTTTGATGTCCCATAATAAGGTCGTTGGCAATCTGTACATACTTAGACCAAATAACTACGTGTTAAGACCGTCAACTTACAGAAGCAATACCCACTGAGATCCAAAAAAGCAAAAGCAAAAGAAAAAGCAACAAGACTCAATTAAATGGCCCTAACCCATTTTTGCCTTCATTATGATAAACCCCTCAATGAAACCCGATGAACTTACAGAAGCAATACCTCTTTGTTAATGTCCTTGGCCCTCGCAAGATCCTTATCACCGCCAACTTGAGCCTCGATCAAATGGTCACAGTGGATTGTCGAAGGCACCGCTACGCGCGGTAGCCCCGAAGAGATGAACTGCAGCATTGCCATCTGCAATAAGAAACGCTAATTCAACAATTGCTACTAGAAACTGTCAAAAAGAATATGCTATAATTATTTGCGGGAGCGATACACTGCCAGCGATATATAACCATAAACGGACAGCTCTCTACCTCTCTCTCCGTCCCATCCAAACACCCATCTACCCCTTTACCTACCCTTTTCCTCCTCTTAAACTTAGGCGGCTGATGTGGCAGCTGCCAGAAAAGATGTTTTTAGCACAAAAACGAGTGTCGTAGCGAAAATATTTTTAGTTAGATGCGAAATAACCAACCCCGGCAGAACACTGCTTGTGAGTTCTCCAATGTATAAATGCAGAAGGGACGGCAGGGAGTGGACTAGAGAGGAAGAGGAGGACAGTCATGCGTGCTCGCAATCTACAATACCATCAGAAGCTCTTTCATAGGCCACGTGGCGAAAAAAAAAAGAAGTGCAATACGCTAGAAACACCTCAATGTCGACGGTTTAAACCAACACCTCATTGTTGACGGTTTATACCATCAATCCGAGAAGGCTGATTTCTGTCAAAATGAAGCGGATGAAAGATGAGAAGTAGATATGTGAAGCTCGCTTTTAGTTCGTGTACTGCTCTTAATATAGACGGCACTTAGCTACATTCCTTTACTGACAAATCGATCACGCCGTACACGTTATACTTATGCAATCAGGAACTAAGGTTGTAACCAAAGTTCAAAAACTGCGAGACAGTAAATGATCTAAGATAAAAATCTCCAAGCAAAACGAAGAGGCCCAAAAATTGTTAATACTGCTTTTAGAAAAAAATTAATAAATCGTCACGGAAAGAAACCTGAGCGGTAGCATCCTGCATGGCAACACGATCGGGTCTCAACCGAAGGTAACTGACTCCGCGCTTGATATCCTGGTTCGACGGATCATCCAGATGACCGTAAAGAATCTTCTCCGAAAGAGTTAACGGACGATTCAATCTTAAAAAATCTTTATCACAAAACATTCACTTAAAAGGATCCCAAAGTTCGACCTCTTGTGCTTACGAATTAGCGGAAAAAGTAGATATCTAACGTCACCGGTTGAAGACGTCAAGATGGGAGAGGAAGTAGAAGAGGGAAAAACAGAGTGGAAAAAATAACAAAAAAAGGGCAAAAATTCATACTTTTACTCCTCCCCACATAGCAAAACGCCGGTATGGAAACCCACCTTAATCACGAAAAGTGGTAGGATTATTAAAACTATCATACTATCATCGTCATGATTACCTCCCCCTACCTCATATACGGAATCGCTATAGAGTAGTCGGTGAAATTTTTAAAATATTTTTAAAAAATACATTTTCCGAACAACGGCGATATTTTTTTCCAGCTTCTCATAAGGCAAATAGTAGTTCGGTTCGAATCGGCTCATCGGCACATTCGCTGCCCTCAGCGCACTTATATGAAGCAAGCGGTGAGATGTAAGACCGAATGAGGGTATACGAGCCATCCTTATCAGTACCATTTCTATCCCTGAAAAATTGATTCGAACAACAACGACCATAATGGCAATACGTGAAGAGTACGCAAATCATACGAAACGGCAATGCGAAATCAACTATCATTGACTTTCGAATAAACCTCTCTCCTTAACCATATATTTGGCACTGCATCTCACTATGCAAAATGCGAGAACTTGAACGAGGACTTGTAGGAAATAGCATCGCCGAATTGGGCAAATGGTATTGAGGTATAAGCAAATTTAAACAGAACCTGAACTTGTCTGGAACTTTGTACCCGGGTATGAAATTCATATTAAGAGCGAAGCGATCGGAGAGTGACGGAAAAATGGGATACGTAAAGATGGAAGATGAATAAAATTGCAGCAGCGATGGAAACGGAACTGACTTCATTCAAATAGTTACGGTAAATTGGAAACTGCTTTATACGGCCGCAAAACAACATAAATTAGGGCTGCGGACGTTCCCATGCAGTCCATCTTACATTGCTTGCGGATCTACCGTCACCAATTTTACGCTTGTAACAACTGTTCTTTCAAATGAAAAGATTAACAACCGCAGTTACGCTCTTCACAAAGCAAAAAAACAACTGAAGCAATGACATGGACAAGCTGTAAATAAATTTAAAAAACTTAACACCAAAACTTTATCGATGTTTTATATGATACGCCTGCACAGCTTAAGATCCAACCTCCTCCTACCCCCTCCCCCCTCCCTCCACTACCTGTTAAGCTATCCCGCAAAAGATCTAACCTCCTCCTCTCCCCTCTCCCCCACTTTCTAAACTGTCCCGCAGAAGATCTAACCTCCTCCTCTCTCCCCTCCCCTCCCTCCTAAGCTGTCCCGCAATACCGCTGTTGGTTTAAAAAAATTCTGGGAAAACTGGACGTGGACGATGTTCTCGTAAACTTTAGTATTTGTATTGAGCTGAGATCAATAAAGTACTTTGCACATGAATGAATTCTTGTACGAACGCCTTAACCAAATCGCATCAAAGTTTTGAAGCAAAACGCTTTACAGAAAAATTCAGACAAATAAATACACACAGTTGCATAGCAATGACTAAGTGTTCTCAGCGGATAACCTGAAATTTTGCTACTCTACAGATTACTGTAGTCACAATAGTCACTTTGTAATCACAGTAGCGCGTAAACAACAACTTTCTTCTCAATAATCATACAAATACATAAAAATAAAAAAGAAATAAAACCGAAGGTTTCAGACAATTAGAAAAACGCTTACTGTTCCGCTACTTTATACAGTCGATGCTTAGCGCTTTGTAGAACAAAAAAGTGCTCTAGACTCTTGAAAACCGCCGTCCCACACCCTCAAATATACTTACTACCCTTCCCAACGGTTCTGAAAATGTGCATATTCCCCCTCCCCTTCCCCAGCCCATCATTTGTCAGTTGTGCCAGCATTTTTAAGTCCTTGACATATTTTTGCGAGCCTGCGGTAACTCTGTTAGAATGTAGTGTCCAGCCCAGCAAAAACCCTCCCCCCACCCTCCCTTGCTATTCACACTGAAAAGCCCATCACCTTCTCCACTTTTAACGCAACGTTTTGGATAGTGCCTCCCTTAATCATCATGATGATTTTCTGCTCCAATACTGCAACCCTACGCAATTTTGAGTGGATTTAATAAAGTGGAACAAACGCCTTCTCCAACTGTAAATCAACNCAAAGAGTAAACACCCCCACAGGGCAGTACTCGTTTATTGAGAACTTCTTCACAGTGTGGATGGATTGGTTTCTCCGGCTAAACATGTTCTCCGTCATTTATTGTACACTGCGATGGAAGTCTTACTCTTCGTTGCAAAAGTAAATTGGCACAATTCCCATGGATTGATGAAATTTAAAGGAAATACTGAACCAATCATTTTTAACTTCCACACGAGGAGAGAAGCGATTGACTACTCATATTTTAGCTGAATGCGAAAAACGTATATAACGAAATCAAAGAATAAAAAATTAGAAAAAACCACCAGAAAGGTAACAACTACTTGCTCGTAATAAAAACACACATCCAACCACTGCATACAATAACAATGTGCTTGACGTTATGTCGTTTTCGTACTTGAAACCGTTCCTCCTCTCGAACGGCGCCATATCGAATTCTCAGACCACACCTAAGCTTATAGCCTCCCTTCTCCACCTCCACGAGTTCTGGGAAGAGGTTATCAGCGACCTTAGTTATCAGCTGTATCCGTTCTGCAAACTTGTTTCCTACCATTTTTTTCCACCTCCCAAGTCGGTTGTCCAGTCCACCGAAATCCTCCTGCAACTTATGACCTCCTTCCAACTCGGGGATAATGGCAACGGGTGTGCTCATTTATTAACAACAGTTCAATACTTGCAATTGGGGCGAATGCATTCGCAAGTTAGGCAAACCCATTTCAAGCGGAAGTCCATAATCGATTCAATACTAAAATTTAACAAGTAGAGATGGACAGGGCTAACATCAACAGAATCCGAAAAAAACAAAGATTTCGTAAATGTATACAACTAAAAACTGAAACGAATAAAACAAACGTTTCAGGAACTCAAAGAAAAAACTGCATCTCGCTGAACTCCAACACAACACGACACGACACAACACAACACAACACAACACAAGACACACACACAGCAGTCGAGCTCTTCGAAATACTGAGCGTGGCAGCATGCTCGCACATTCGCTGATGAATGAGGCAGGCAGTCGGCTGCTCATCGGACCGCGATTCGTGAATGTTTGTGTAAACGAGAGAGCACAGATCGCACAGCGCATAAGAAAAATACTTCATCATCAGCGGAGACAATCAGATAAAAAAAAGGAATCGGTCGCTGTATTGCTGATGCGTGGTGAAGTTAAGATGAGAGTTCGAGCATTCGAAGGATTTACCTGAACGCTGAGAAACGCTCAAAAGTGAAAAAATAAAAAAAAGGAAAATCAGAAAAAATACATAAAACACTAAAAATGGCAGAAAATGAGCACATTTCATCCACTTATATAGATTTAAAAGAATTCCCGGTTCCATCGTATAAAAGATGGATACAACGCTGATATTTTGAAAAAAGTGAAATCGAACAATGGTTACCAAATGTAATGAGTAAGCTCGATGTAGTTTACTGCAGAAAGTGAACAATAAACAAACAATAAACAACAATAAACAGTAACCACCACATAGCCTACCGTAGATGGCAAAATAAAAGAGCAGTAACTATATACCTACGGATCGCCAGCATGCTGACCACCTCCCCAGAACCTAACTCTAGTTAAATCCGCTCAATTACGTTGCCTTCAAACTAATATAAACTTGCAAACCAATTTTGTACGTCCTAAATGCAGACTGTGCCGAGCAAAATTACTGGACATTCCTATTGGGAACTGCTAAACGGCAATTTTAGGAAACATAACTGCAAGATTTGGTCTATTCGTCCTCGCATCCGACATAATAAAAACGAAGAAACCAGATCCGTGTGCAACAAAAATGAAAGCATTTAAATTGAGGCATGTTTCTGAAAAAGAATATCGGTTTCAAAATCGAAAAGGCACCCAAATATCCCCAACCCCCTTTCCCTCCCCCACCCCCACCCTCTCCCCCTACAACGACGTTTGCCCATCTTAAAACCCTAGCACCGCAGCAATCCAGTCCAGCGTAAAAGAATAATGCAAGAACTGCCACGCATTCAACGAAACAGGACCACGTGATGTTCGATGGCTCAATAGGGCGGGCAACTTAAAGGATTATTATGCTCTTTGCTCAGTGCACTTTGACCAGCGTGTGTAATCGAGAAAAAGGTGATTAATGCGAGCTAAATTGGCAGCTATGATGTATACAACTATCAATAACAAATCACTTGCCATGTTAACCTACAACTTGATGTGACCTCCGCTATACACGAGCACTTTACATTCCCTCTCCCCCACCCACCCATCAATTTTGAGGAATTTTTCACGAGTCTCCAGAATCCTGGTTTTATGCGATCCTTTTAGTGTTCTCCACAAACATTTTGCATAAGTTCCTCAAACTCATAAATCTGACCGCAACTCTACTACCACTTTTCTCTCACACCTATATTTGGTATTCACTATGACACCTGGTATGTAACAAATTTATATATAACTGCACATACATACGTATATATATAAACATATGCATATATATATACATATATATGTGTTTTAACATACCCAATTTTAACACATATATCCAACTTTTCTCATTTCATATGATTCTGAGACCGCATGACTTCAGAAGGGAATTCAGTGAATCATTTTTCACAGAACTCCCTTCTAAGTCGGACGATCCCATACGCACATAAAATGTAAAATCTCAGCGGGTACTATCAAATAAAATATAGAAAAGAGCACATCGCACATACCCAACAACACTAAGTCTTAAAATCGAACTGATTTCATATACTCCTAATCGATATCAATCAATATTTTCAAGATAAGACGACCATAACCAAGCGCGGAGAGAAGAGATTTGATGATATATCAATGAAAATGGTAAGCATCAAAATTGCACTCTGCAAACGTTCTTTTGCATGTTTTTGCATGCCTGCACACCGTATAGCTCCGAATAAAGAGACCCTATTCCACTGATCTCTCTCTCGGACAAGGCGAAAAAATGATCCGTTCTCTCTCTGTTCCCTTTTCCCTCCTCCCTCCTTGATATGATCTCCCGTAGTGCTGAATTCCACACTAAAAATCTCACCTAGAAGAGACTGGAAAAACATTTACGACTAGTGCTGATGTAATTCAGATCACAAACAAGCGATCCGCTCTCGA
>JPKZ01002961.1:119450-132291 GCA_000803305.1 Toxocara canis | reverse complement strand
CGTATAAAGAATTTTAGCAAAAGACTTTTCACATATGTTCAGTTAGGTGAACAAAACTATTAGCGCATAGTTAGTTCCCTACGGTCGAAGATAATTGTCAGGCTTGCAGTACTTTAAGGTTTTTTTTCTTGCGTTATTTATTTATATTTATAGGTTAAATTCGAGGACTGCCGTTTGGCACCGCGGCCTGCAAAACCTGGAGAGATGACTCTAAAGGTGGGAGACGTAGTTGAGGCGCTAATGAAGCAGAATGATGGCGACAATGTCATGGGTTGGCAGAAGGCCAAAATAAAGGAGCTGAAGGTTTGGGACGGATTTCAGTTCTTAATTTTAGTCATGATTTTTCGTATTTTGCATTTTTCTTCTGCGAAAGCTTTGGAATCTCAATGACATGCTCGTATTGATACGTACATAATTGTCTTTTATACCGTTCTATTAAAGGTTTGAGAAAATTTGTTGAGTCGGGGTGTTACTATGCCAAAAAGTGTTTTTTCTAAATGGAACGCATAAAGGTCATATCAAAATGATCACGCTAACCATTCCACTTTTTTCCGTGAAAAAGTAAAGCAGAGTGTTTATGGTTAAGAACATTGATACGGTGGTGTCATCTGTACGGTCAAACCAAAAGGTATTTGTATTTTTGCAAAGTACGGTAGTACACGGTGATGTGATGCACAGTATAAAAGAAGTAAAGAGGAGGGAGTGTATTGTAGGGCGAATTGGCGGCTGTCGAGAGCACAGAGGGACCAACTCGGATGGATATTGTTTCGTTCGAGCGGATTCGCACGCTGCCCGTCAAATGTGCCTCTTTAAAGCAGAGTCAATTCAAGCATTCGAAGATCGCAGTACCGGATGACCTCCGTGCCTATTTCAAAAGACCCGAAGCGTATTCCGATTTTGCCACCACTGTTAAAAACGTCTTCGTCGAATATGAAGAGGACACTGGAAATCTACTTTTGTCTGTAAGTACTGCTCATCGGTGATCTCTTTAATTGTAATCTGTGATCAGCGTTGATGGGTGCAAGCAGTTATTGGCTAGCATATAGATTCCTTTTGAAATATGTGGATTACGAGTGGTTAGGTCGTTGTGCTGGCCATCTTTGATGCGTTTTATCATCTGCACTGGTATGTTTAAAGGATGGCTACGCAAAGAGGAAAGCTGAGGAATGGTAAGCAGTGCTGCACGGTAGGGGTACCGAACTTGGCGCCGGAATCGTGAAACTTTGCGCCTTTCCCCTTACCATTATTGGAAATTTGGCGGACAACGCAACTTCCGAGGACGGAAAACCCGTTGGAGCTTTTGTAGCCCCTCCGTTCAGTCTTTAAACTAATTAACATCAACGACGAGAGGGCACCAAGGGGGGGGGGGGGTGTGGGAAGGAGAAAGAAGGTTCCCATGATAGGGTTTTGGCTTCCACTCTTTCTTGAAGTTTTTTTTATGCTAAATGTTGTACTGGGGTCCATGAAGACGTGGAGAGAGAATGTAAAGCATAGGCCCCGGAGGGGGGGGGGGGTGTGGGAAGGAGAAAGAAGGTTCCCATGATAGGGTTTTGGCTTCCACTCTTTCTTGAAGTTTTTTTTATGCTAAATGTTGTACTGGGGTCCATGAAGACGTGGAGAGAGAATGTAAAGCATAAGTATGCGTGAGAGTTGCGAGAGTGACAATCCAAGCACTCATATTCGATACATCCGAAAAGCACCTCCTGATTACTGAAGCGAAGTACTCGAAGGTTGTTTTTTTGCTAATGCAATACATTTGTTGAGACGGGACGAATTCAATTACATGTGAATCCTTCTTGGTATGGTGGTATGAACTCTTCTTGGTAAAACTGTAAGTGCATACGGCGTTCGCATTACAGTTTTATCAAGAAGGGTTCATACGTAATTGTTTTGCTAATGCAATACATTTGTTGAGACGGGACGAATTCAATTACATGTGAATCCTTCTTGGTATGGTGGTATGAACTCTTCTTGGTAAAACTGTAAGTGCATACGGCGTTCGCATTACAGTTTTATCAAGAAGGGTTCATACGTAATTGTTTTGCTAATGCAATACATTTGTTGAGACGGGACGAATTCAATTACATGTGAATCCTTCTTGGTATGGTGGTATGAACTCTTCTTGGTAAAACTGTAAGTGCATACGGCGTTCGCATTACAGTTTTATCAAGAAGGGTTCATACGTAATTGTTTTGAAGTGACAAATAAAGACGGTGAATATGCTGTACAAAGGTGGAAAATGAGTTCTCATGCATTTATTCAGTTAAAACCCGTCTCCGTCCTTTTCACCTTCGCCATCAATTCTGCTAGGAACAACCTGTCAGGTTTCGAGGGCATTCATTTTGTGGTTTAAGCAATATATTTCGATTGATTTGCGGGTCCTATTAAAAATACACCGTATTATCTAGAATGCTGGCGTACTCGGTGGGCGGGCACCTTTATTGGCAGGTGTATTTTTGTGCTATTTTTTATCTTATGATTAGCATATTTAGCATATTTATTTGCTATTAGCATATATAATTAGCATATTTGTTATGAGGGAGGTTATGCGTCTTGTGCAAAAGAGTGCCTATTTGTGCACGTTTGTAGACGTTCGAGGAGCAAGCGATCAAAAGGGCGACGATTCTTTCGGACATGTATTTCAAAGACTCACGCCAGAAAATGCAACTACTTCAACGACAGGAGGTTTTTATCGTTTATTTCTTCAATGAAATTTGTTTTTTTTTTTTTCTGGTAATCAGTTCCATTTTATTTGTTGAATTTTTCTTTTAATTTTTGTCCTCAGAAATTGTCCGCCAATCTTTTTGACGGGGGCAGATTGTTTGGCCCTAATTCTACTTTGCTTTGGTAGTATGGGAAAAAAAGAACGGGAGAAAAAATTAAGGAGTATAGAACTACGAGAAAATGGAACGAATGACTGGAAGGAAAGATGCGAGTTGTTGACTTTTCTATTTATTGATTGTTATTGGATTTATATATGTTTGTGAATTACTTTAATTTATATTACATGAAGTCAGTCTCATAGTCTTATAGAAAACCTCTTTCTGGGATTTATTAGAAACAGTTGAAATTAAAGGAAGGCGAGCCTGGCAAGGAAGAAGGAAGGGCATCATATAGGTTAGCGTGCCTATTGGTTTAATGCTTCTGAACTAAGATTTTATGCGTGTTCTAAGGGGGTTAATGGTCGATCTCTTCAAAGATATTAAGAAGGAAACGCTTCTCTAAGAGATAGGGAAAAGAAAGAGGAGGAAAAGTGCCTAGCTTTTTGTTATGACCTCTGTGGAAAATCGCAGCAGATTATTTCTTCAAGTTTGGCTAGTCGGTAGCGGTTAGGAACTGAGCATGTGAGCGTGATAATGGTGAAGCAGGTGCGCATGGATGGACGAGAGCTCACGGGGAATGCCGTAAACAGCTACACACTTCTTTGAAAGAGTGATAGTGGGGAGAGGTGTTCTTTTTTTAGACAATGAAGTTCATCCCATTCCTCATCCATACGCTTGCTTAGCTGTTACGGTGATAAGATAACTGGTTTGAGGAGGCAGCGCGCCTTCTGGAGAACACGTCGCTGCACTCGTCTGCGCATGTGGAGGAGTTCACGGTGCCATTCGATCTGATGGGTCTGGCAATCGGATCGCATGGGGCCAACATCCAGAGTGCGCGTAACATCGAGGGCGTCGAAGATATACAGCTCGTCGAGAGCAATGATGGACACACACCCGTCCTTTTCAAGGTCATTTTTTAAGAACTGATATATTTCGTTTCATGGTTAGCGTATATCTTTCATAAACATCATCTTTCACCACAGAAAGAGATAATGCCATAGCCATATGCTAAATGAAATACGTTATCCGCTTCAAAAAGCAGCAGGCATTTCTTTTACTTCTTCTCATGTTTGCTAGGTGAAACGAACCATTGATTGGTTAACGTTCCCATGCTCGTTTCAAGGCTCCTACGAGCATTAGTGATGATGTTGAGCGATGTTGGCGTAGGTGGTCTTTCGCCGATCTTTGTTCTTCAGCTAGAGCAGTCTGTCGATTGCGTGTATTTTTTTGCGATTGAAATACACTGAGGAGGGTGGAGTGGTCTTAGTAATTGGAGAGAGGGGAGGGGGGAGAGAGAGGGGGAGATTGGGGAAGAGCAGATCTAAGACGGCAGGCATTTGTTTTACGCTTTTCTGTTGTCTACTGGATGAAAGGAATGCATTGAGTGATTACCGTTGCCATAAGAGGTGTTGTTGAACGGGCAGCAAAATTATATGCTTTCTGTTTTGAAAGTATTGCGCGTACTTGGATAGCTGTCATCGCTGATTTTCGGCGTTCAGCTAAAGCAGGATAAGGAAGGGGAGAGGTGTTAATTTTGGTGGGGAAGGGAACAGCTTGCACATTTGTGATGGTGGTTCAATCGTCTTTATGTGCGTGAATTTTAATGGTTCATTGATGGTGGGTATGTCGAAAGGTAATTCAGCCGAAGTTATTTTGGACCCAGGGCATTTGCCAGGTTTGCGGAAAGACATGGGAAAGGGGTGGGGGGAAGGGGAGAGGGAATTTTGACGAAATTGTCTAAAAAATATTACGAACTTTGTAATTGTCGAAGATATGGTTTGAAATGTGACAAATGATAGATGCAAGAGTGTTAAGGTGTTCGCGGAGAATGCAGAAGCAGCCGCAGCAGCGCGGTCGCAACTGGAATACGCAGTCGAGTCGTTTGATGTTCCGCGCGGAATGGTTGGTAAGGTGATCGGCAAGGCTGGCAAAACCATACAGGCCTGTTATTTTTCTTTGCTTGATTTTTTTAATTTTACTTTTTTATTTACTTTGTCTTTTTAAATCCGTAAACAATAAAAATTGACAAGTCAAGCCTTAATATGGAACGAGAAAAGGAGGAGGACGCTAGGTTCTGCTTGTTATTGCCAAAGGACCAACGTTCTTGGCCTGTAGCTGTGGATTTTATAACTGTTAATGGATGCTGACGTGTTATGATCCGCTTTTATGTTATTTCAAGTCATCTGTAGCAAATACCTCTTCCACTTTTTGTCAAGGCGCATCCAAGCTGATTACTTCTCGTCGCTGTCTCTTCTGGGCGGTTCATTCCTTGGCTGTTGCTCTCCCCTGATCCCTATCTGGAAAACCAGTACTAGCGTAAGGGGACCTCAGACTGTTCAGACGACTCGATTATATCTGTTTATGTAATAATTATGCATGTGTAACCCGATTTCTTCCCATAAGAAAAAAAACGGAATCAAGAGAACTCGAACAAACAGACGAAGGCACGGACTCGAACAACCTAACATCTCCTCCTTACGATTGAAGAAATAAAATTAATTGGTAGTGAAGTGGAGAGTGCAGTTTTGAGAATTAATATAATTGAGCGGCGTTGCGCTGTTTGCAGGACATTGTCGACAAGTCAGGCGTTGTCCGTGTACAGATCGAAGGTGGTGATGGGCAGAGTCGTGCCGATGAGAATGTTCGTTTTTATGATGCTTCATTGTTTACCTTACGCACAGTGTACTCACCTTCCATTTACCCCTTCAGAGATTCTAAACTTGCCGGGTCGTTCACGATGCGTTGTTTCGTATTCCATGTATTCCCTTGAACATAGTTATTTTGCTTTGCAATGTTCGGGCGCTGAAGTAGGCCGCCCGTTCTTCACCCCTTCTATATACAGAAACAGTCCTCCCTCCTAAATTAAGAGCAGAGGTCGCACGAACTTTTACAGGTTGTTCCACGTGATCGGTGGACGAGCATAATACGAATCACCAACGACAGAAATTATTGGTTGCAGCCACTATTATCAGCTTGCTTGAGTTTCTGTATTGGTTGAGCTCCCGTATAATTAGGGCGTTGTCCACGTGTCCATATTCCCGACTTTCAGTGACAGATGATAAGTGTGGTGGCTGAAGCACGATCGTTGAAGGCTATAAAACTATGCAGTTAGCCATTTATGGCTGCAAATTAGCCGCAGCCAACAGGAACCGACATTAATTCGATCGGGAAAATACCGATCTGTGAGCCAACCGGATTAAAAGTTGTTGTTGTTAAGGCGGATGAGCCGGTACCATTCGTGTTCACTGGAACCCGTGATTCGATTTCGATGGCGAATCTGCTAATTGAGTACCATTTGCGTCATCTGAAGGAGATGGAGGAGATGCGCCTCAATGTCGACGAGATGCAGCGACAACTTTATTCGCGTACCACTCCTCCACCACAAGGCATGAATGGCAACGGGTATGTGTTTCAGCGTTATTCGTGTGCGCCCGCAGTTGCTATTTCGGTAGCACCACATTAGAACGTCGGCTGATAGGGGGGAACACAGAAGAAAGAGAAGAATGGGCGCGTTTGGGGAGAGGGGAAGGAAGGGCGATTCCGTTACCTGCCTCAGATGTTTATTGCAGACTTGTCTTTCATATCCGTTCATCTGGTGAGCGGCTTTGGACCGATGCAGATCTGTTAATACCATTCGTTGTCAGCCGTCGGAAATGAGGGATGGAAGGGGGGGGGGGGTTGCTGCTAAACTTTCTTCTGGCTGGCTGGGCTTTATTTTACCGAGCATGCAGCAGAAGTGTTGCTTATCTGTTTGACGTATTTTTTAAGTTACCGATTCGAGCGTGCTGGATTCGAAGGTGGTTTCAGTGGAGGACGTGGAGGACCCTTCAGAGGTCGTGGGCGTGGTGGTTCATTCCGAGGAGGGTTCCGTCAGAATCGAGGTATCCGTTTATCTAAGCATGCTATGGCATAGTTCCCGTTAAGAAGATATTTTCGAAGCTCTCAAAATTCGACGGGCACATTTGACGATTTTCAGAATACATGGGTCAAGTTCAAAATTTAAGTGATGCGTTTTTGAACTTGGATTCTTCGCGCTGCAGCCTTAATTGTTTGTACCACCGTTGCACTGTGCTCAAACTATCCTGGTTTTATTGTTGTCTTTTCAAAATGGCAGTGACAATAACGACCGAGATGTTTTTATTTGCCGAACACAGACTTTTGTCAAAAAATACTCCTGTTTGTTTCTTGTCCTTGACGATC
The DNA here is from genome assembly GCA_000803305.1 of Toxocara canis. Lineage (NCBI taxonomy): Eukaryota > Metazoa > Nematoda > Chromadorea > Rhabditida > Toxocaridae > Toxocara > Toxocara canis. The sequence goes on along the minus strand of JPKZ01002961.1, from coordinate 125,269 downwards.
TCTGAAATATGGCTTTCACATTCGTTTATATTCGTCGATAAAGAAGTTTCGATTCTAATTTGGACACTCAGCTGGCAGTTATTTCCCCACGTATTGCATGTAACTATATGTATGAATAATTTTCTTATCAAGGTATGTTTCTTGAGAGAATGCGATGAAGTATTTTGATTAGATGTTGCAGGTGGAGGTGATCAGGATGAGCGTCGACGTGGCATGGATGATGACAAAATGGGCGACAAGGAGGACAGCGTAGATCGTGAGGCGCGCCGCGGTACGCCAGCACGAGGTGGACGCGGTGCGCGCCGTGGAGGTGAGCTTCACTCTTTAGAGTTTGGCTAAGATCATTCCTGTTGTTACTGAAATCATTTTAATGCCGGTATGGTGTTGGAAACAGTCGCCTGAGTTTAGGTCACACTTCGCTACCTGATCTCACTTCTAGATGCGATCGTCCTCATTCGTTTGTCTCTCAGCGAAATCCCCATCTCTGGATGAAAATGATACTGCTACAGCGCACTGACCAGTTGTAGCGTGCATTTAGTACGGAACGTGGAAAGAGGCGATGGTCAACCGATTGTTTTAAGACTGTGGCAACTAGTGTGCTTTAAAATGTCGGAGAAGTCCTAAAATATGCTGCTATTAAAATGAACGATGGCGTTGTCGAGACACCGAATTAGGGCGCTCGAAAAGCTTTCTGTCCAGAAGGGAAGCTGTTTAGCTAACACCGATTTAGGCGACGGCCGGGCTGTAGAAAATTTCGCATATGATGGAACGTGCAGGGAGATTAGAGTGGTTGAGATCAGCAGCCTTTCTAGCGAGTTTCGTTCGACGCTTTTATACCGATTACTTCATGGAGCGCTGTTGTGAACCGTTGTTAGCTAGCCGAGATACGATGTTTACCCGAGGTCATTTGCAGTGCTGGTTGCTATTGCGATGCAGATGTATGAGGTATGGTATATGGTATTTCAGGACGAGGAGTGCATGCTGCAGCTGTGAACGGTAGTGGCTGATGGGTTTGCTGCGAACAAATAAAGAAAGAAGGGGTTGTTTGGATATGCGTGGTGCTGGACTGGCTAGAGAGTGAACGTGAGGGCCGTTCGTTCATCTCTATGTGTTTTGGGGAGTGTGGCGCGTAACGCTATAAAGTTGTTGTTATTGAAATGATTTTTATGCCTCTGTTTCAATGTTTCGTTCAACAGTCGGGACATCGCTTTTCAGCAGTTATACACCGTTGTTTTGCGCGCCATCATCATATTGCTCTTTCTTTTTTTGTACTTTTTTTTGTTCTTTTTGTTGTTCCTCACTCCTCCCGAAATGTTGTCCATATTGTTTTTTTTTTCAAAATGGTACTTTTTTTGCTGCTAGCCTACTCTCACTTTTCCTTTGTAGTGTTCTTATGAGGGAGGGGTTTTGGTTAGTATAGTAGTGGCCCAGTGATGCCTGATTTGTTCTTGTTGTTCCCGTCCTTGAATTTTCCATTGGTGATGGGTCGATCTTCGCTTGGTAGGCAAGCCTATTTCATGGTTTCGACTAGTACCGATCCTTTGTATCGTCCAAGGGCTAGTCCTTTTTTTTTATAGCAGCCGCTGTTGTAAATGGCTTTCCCGTCACAAACTGGTGGAAGAGATCGTTCGAAGCACCCAGCACTGAACTTTGCTAGGAAAATTCATAAGAGCTTTGTTTTCGCATTGGAAAGCAAATGGTCAGAGTCAGTTTTTTTAAATATGTTTAGAGCGTGCTTCATGCCCATTTGGCATCGTCATGAGTTTCTTTTTTTTGCGCGGTGATCTCTAATTTAGTGCTTTTTTAATGCCATCGCCGTGTTGTAACCCACCGTATTACCATCCTCTTTTTCTCTTTCTCTCCTTGCTATCGTCTGCCTCCGTTTTGTTATGATCCTTCCCTCCCGCTGGCTAAATACCATCCACACACCTTGACGTATCTTTCTTCCTCCCACCGTTTGGCTCAATTTTTTTTAGTGATTTGCAAATGAAATTACCATAAATTATTCTCTCGTTATGCGAAAGCTCATTTTTTCCTCTGAAGTAAAGTTCCTGTAGAGTGTACGCGTTTAGCGTTGTTCTTACAACCGTATATACGATTTGCAATGCAAGCGATCTAGTGGCCAACAAAGCTACTTTTGCCTTGGGGGGGGGGGGGGAGTTTTTGTTCGAAGGAATCGAGGGAAGCAAGTATAACCGGTTAGTTCGAGTCATTACGAAACTTGCTTAGTTTTGTTTCCTGCGTTCAGTTTAGGTCGACCGCGGGTAAAAAATTTAAAAGACAGAAATCAACGGTCAGTCAAAAGCAAACTTTGAACGACTTAGAAAAACAACGGGGACTGGAAAAATGAGACAAATGCAATCAATAGCAGTGAACTGTAATCTCAACAGTTTTGCTAAATGTGAGTACGACTCAATGCCGATGAAGTAACGTTCCATCCAGTTCGTTAGTAGCTGAACGTTAACATCTTTTCAATTTCTTTTTTTTTCTTTTCATTTTTTCATTTCAATGCACAGTTGTTTTCACGTTTCTTTTTTCGTTGATCTTATCAGCTTCGCTCGATCAGCTCTCTGAAATGTTCATTGCAAACAAACGATAGTAAGTATGGCACACATACACATACACGCACACGTTCGACTGTCATTAATATATTTCAAACGTTTTAAAACGACAACATAAGCGAAGAGAACGAACGGAAAACATTCGAGAAACAGTTGAGGGTTTTTTTTTCTGTTTCGTGCAAGCATTTTTCAACTTATTTTCTTGCAACAGAGCGTTAGGTTTAAGAGCTTTGTGCAATAATTTCAAATCGTGTCGATAGTTTTAAAATATTTAACTTTTATTATCATTTAGCTTCCTTTGCATTTTGGGGGACTAAAGTTTTTGATCTAAGAATCATAGCAACTTTGCAGGAGTACAAACGGATATACTGAACACAAATATGGGCGCTTTATGACTTCGGGTACTAGCACGTCCCATACAGTGTCCTCGAGTGATACGGCTGTGTACAGCAAAGAGGCAAGCAGGGGTCACGGAAGTGGACAGAACTGACATTTATGTATAATATGCCAATAGCTCTGCTCCTCTCCCTCCCTGTCGCTTCCCCCCCTCCCCCCAGTTCTCTTCCGCCCCAACTTGCAAGACTCGAAATCGATGTAACGATCGGGTGAGACTGAGATAGCATAGGGTTCAGCTTACACACTTTGAGCAGCTAACCGCGGGTTCGAGTGCTATTCATTGATGGCTACTGCTATACGTCGTTAAGCTATCCCGCGTCCTTGTTCTGATCAACCCTATTTTTCTTAGCTCGATCCCTCCAGACTTGGAGGAGTTTCTGCCTTCCAGATGTCTCTTCCCCTTCTTCATCTTCTCCCTCCCCCCCCCCCCCCTTTTAAACCCCCCCCCCCCCCCCCCATTTTAAAATAGAAATTGCCGGAAAAGGAATTCTGAGCGAAAAAAAAGAATTTTTCTTTTTTCTCAGCTCACGTATCAGTTTTGTTAACGCGGATCGTTCTTTTCTATTTGTTCTCAACTATTTCTTACAAAGAAACGCTACTGTTATATTGTCAGAAGAATCATGCGAACGATCAAATCAGCTAAAATGCGAATGTATACTATTTATTGCCGAGGTATTACCCAGGTAATCAGTCAGTGTGATGAGTGAAATTGCGAAAGCGCATATCATGCCAAACCTCTATCACTTGTTCTTCTCAGTTATTTCAAACGACAATTTTTTTTTCGAACTTTTGAAAATTTTCACAGTTCAGTAGAAGTACACTTTATCACTCGCTTGTTTGATGCGAGACAAGCTAGATGACGCTTTTTCATTTGAGCGTCAAAAATTGCACAAAAAAAAAACGTACAACCGTTTTTCGTGTAGTTGGCGGTGGGAAGGTGTTGAAAAATAAACTGAGAAAAACCTCATGGTTGAGATGAGCATTAAAAGCTCGTCGATATCCGGATTGTTTGACGATTGTTGCATCCATACTCGATTATCAGCGTCTCCTACGACTGCTTCGCAAACGTTTTTGCTTGAAAATTGTCGATCACATCATCATCCTTAACTACGGATCAAATCTTCCAACTAATATTTCGGGGTTTTATTTTGCCCCCCTGACTTCCCAACTCATATACCACCACAATCATTCGAAAGCTCATCTCCTCCGGCAGGTGACAATGATGGTGGATAGTGAACGCGCTTCGCAATAACGGTCTTCGAGATCGGGTCGAGAATAAACATTTACGAATCTGCGTTGTGACTGAGAATGTCTACACGCGTGCGGGGTATATTTTAAGAAACTGTAAAAAAATGGCGCACAATAAGAGGTTAGCGGTTGCAGGGGGCCGGGGTTTCGTTGTTGAGCCGAAAAAAAAATTAAGGGGGTCAAGAAGCGCATCATCGCAATTTGCCGGAAAAAAAATTCATTCAAAAAAAATTTTTAAAAATACTTTGATTGTTCGATCAAAAAGGCCAAATATCGCACTGGAGGAAACTCAACGCATTCAGTGCCGAAGTACGGTCAAAATTTTTTTCGAGAATGAGGCCGGAATTCTCTTCCGGATGATTATTTCTTTTCCGGTTTTTGCATAAATCACTCTAGACTATCATTTCAAACCATATTTATGCGCGAAATTCGCCGACGATTACAAAAACCCCGTCAAAATGAATTTTGAATTTCAGATTCCATATTTGAGAAATTCACGAATTGGAAAAATTTACGGATTGCCGATAATGTAACAAAGATGGAAGTCATAAACCGTATTTCCACCTGTCGCATGAAAAATGCAAAAAAAAAGAAAAGGGAAGAATATTAATTACCGAGAAAGTTATGAGTGCCTCCTCGCAGGTAAAGAGTGCACTTTACCCAAGTAAATTCCTGGGTAAAAGTTACCCGATCTAAATGCTCAACGAACTCAAGACCCGAAGATCCACCTAAACTATCAATATTCGAAATTTGAACTGCAAAAAAATATTTTTAAAAGTTATCGTCCGTTCGTTATCAGTGGAAAGAAAAAATTAAGTGATTATCTATAATATCCTGTAACGAATACACGCTACGTTCGGATCCGGTTCAACTCACTTGTAGCGCTGTGCGCTTGCATTTAGTTTTGCGTTTTGTGATAATGCTGGGTGTTATCAGCAACTTATCAGCAGGATGAAACGTTTAGAGGGGTTTTTCATGAACGTGTGTGAGAATGGGATAGATTGCTGTTGAAAAAGTGGAAGAATTCGACGTCTCGCAGAAAAAAGCTAAACAATGTAGTGAGCAGCAGTACTTGCCATAAATCACGATCGCTTCTTTGCTCCCATCAGTTCGACAATATCTGACGATGTACTTGAAGCTTAAATGCGTTTTCTTTTAAACAACTTTTTTTTTAAATATTTTTATAACGTTATAATTAAAAAGATACGTTTTAATTTTTTTTAAAAATTAAATTTTTATTCCGCAGTTCTTCATGCTTAAAAATTAAATTTTTATGCCTCAAAAGCTTAAATTTCCCTGCGCTCAAGGGTTAAGTACGACCGATTCTCGCGTATACATCGAAAATCTGGTACCATCGTTGGAAAAAAAAAACTATGCACGATTGGAGAAGATATAGCAGTGGTTGTATGCAAGAAATGTACGCTTCCCATACTTCCATATAATGAACTCTTTTATAGTTTGACGCACGTATGCAGTAGAAAATTCTAAATGGTTTTACCCATATATAAATTGTTCATAATACTTTAATCTATTTCGGTTGGAAATCCACATGGTGATCATGCGGAACTTCACAAGTATCGTCACTTTCGTATGCTCGATTAAAGCACATTATTC
>JPKZ01002961.1:101733-119442 GCA_000803305.1 Toxocara canis | reverse complement strand
TATATGTATATGTATGTATATATACATATATATATGTGACACCTCCATTATCGTTCACGTTCTTGCGTTTCGTCAACCTTCTTCGTTGCATAAATTTTTCATAAATCAGGTAAATCATATTTGTAAACGGTTATTGAACCATATGCGGAAACTTGTAGACGAACTTCACTATTTCCATCGTTGAAATCTTGACACCATCTTACTACGTATCGCTTTTGCCAAATTTTTGGCCTTAAGTTACTCGAATATTATCGGCTCGGAGCCATATGTGATCGTTTAATATATAATTATAAAATAGAGCAACCTTATAATCGTTAATTACTTCATCTAGTTTCAACTTTAAATTCCGTTTGCAGTTGTTTTATTTTTAAGGGTTTATAAGCGTTGAGCAGATGTTAGTCGGTTGGGTTGTTTCCGCCAAATGTGACTTTTGCGCTCGCTTTTTTTTCTCGTTCACTGATCACTTGGAAGCGTTACAAGCTCGGAATAGCTTAAGAGCCGTGCTTTCATTAATTATACCTTTTTATGTACTTCTTCGATTTTCTTTTCTACTTATTCGTGTACATTTGGAGGACACGGCTGCATATTACTCTTTATTTATTTATTTTCTTGTATGGAAAGCAATGAATTTTACTAATGATAGCGCTTTGATGCGTTTAATGTGATTAGGGTTGGAAAGTGGGTTTTGCGACATGGTCGGATAGGTCGCATAGGTCGGGTATATCAGTAGGGGATGTAAACGTGCGTCAAAGTAGTCTGTGATGATGGATATTAGTTGCTCTGGACATTACGTACGTCGTTGTCCACATCGTGGCAGCACCTCATAACGTTCGGATTAACTGTGTAATGAATTTGATGATACTATTTGGCTTTATTTCAGTAACTTTGACATCCAAGTTGACCAACGCGAAGTGCGGTAAATCTTGGCATCATTTCGACGATGCCACTGCCGTCGAACGCCGGGAATGGCACAAGTCATGAGCATAGACGGCACAAGAAAAAGGTTTCTTCTGTTTGTTCAACTTTTTACGATCTTCTTGGTCGCCGTCGATTTCCAATTTTTTTTTCTCGCTGATCATTTAAGCCCTTCACCTTGCACTTACTTTGTTGCAACTGTGTTTTATTCTTTTTACTATATTAAATATACATCCTGAATCTAACGTAGTGATATCAGTTAATACCGGTGGTATCAGTTGATGTCCAATTGTGCTCGGCATCATTTTTCTTCAAAGGCATAGAGAACGAGGCCGGTTTGATCACAGAATTGCTCACACTCGTATATGACGACTGTGATCTCGCCGCTTTTCCCACGGCGAAAGCGTAGGTCGCAGTCGACCCATGCAGAAAATTGCCCAAAGTTGAGTTGAACGGAAAGGGAGAGGGGAAATGACGACTCGTAGAGATAATTTGTGAGCCAACTGGAGCATTGTTAATATGCATGGTTGTCGCTTCTAAATGGTGAAGAGCGATACGCTGTCAATTTCTGCTACAAAATGTTAGCGATAGTTGTCTTCGTCCGTCATATGTGCTCCACATTATTTTTCTTCAAAGATGTGGTGAAGGAAAACGAGCTCGACGAGAAACAGAAAGGCTAACGGACAGCGACGACGACCAGTCAACTCATAAGGTCGTTGTTTCGTTCATTACTACTACAGTTGATTTTCTTGCTGTGGGATATCGCGTTTAATTACATTCTTATTTGCTTACTTCATTTACTCATTCGACTATTTTCTTACTTTTTTACGATTCTGCGAGCCGTCTAAAGAAGTGTCCTTATGGCGGTGGCAAATCGGCGATTGATTTCTGTTAGCGGTAGTAAAGACCGCTGCGCTCATTCAGTCCTAAACCGATTAAAACGGCCTATACTTATGCTTTGCCGCCCTCCTCAGCTAAATCTTGCAACGAGCCAATTTTTATTCTTCATTCCAGCGCTTTAGATTTTTGTATGCAACTGTTTCTTCCTTCACTTTAATTTTTATGCCCCTCTGCAACTTCTCATTCGTAAAACGCATTGTTTCCATGCACAGTTTATGCGCGGCTACATTCACGTATGTTTTTCTGGTATTTTCGACTTAGGGATCACTGAAGCTAGAGTCAAGGAGTGTTTGGTCGCTCATCATAGGTTAAGTGATCGACCTCCGGTGCTAATTTTTAGCCTGACCTCTACGATATTAATGTTGAAAGGGAGCTGTGGACATTTAAAACGCAAAAAAGTTTGCGTTGTTTTGGAGGGCATTTTGGAATTGATTTTAAGTCGAAAATTTGTGCGGGTCGGTCGATTGGGTTCGGAAATGGATGCTGGATCATGGATCGTTCATTATTTTATTGGAAATTTGAACCTAATTACTTGATCCCAATTTATCCATGATATTCTCACTAAGCTCAAGTGAAACCCAGGGAATGGTGAGCGAGTACGGGACATTTTATCAGTTGAAGAGACTTTCAGTATGCGACTGATAAGGAGGTTAGGATATGTTGGAGTGCAGCAACTCTGATGAAAAAAAAATAGGTCGGGTTTTTTTAGATCTAGAGCAAGGGTTCATAAAGACATGTTCAATATCAGGTAGCAATAAATTGTAATCTATGACATTCTCATTCTTCCCTGTCTGGCACAGATCTTGAATTTCATGCGCTGAGATAATCGAACATGGTACTGGAACTTATAGTTAGTTCTGTTCGATTATTTTGCTGTTAGTTGCATTCATTTCTTTTGCCGCACGAAGCTTCAAGGATTGAGAATTTCGCTTCTTCCATTTCTGGACTTTGAGACGTATCGGCAATTAAAGATTTTGAAGGCGAATTGCTTTCGTCAGCTATGTCTGGCGTATCTAGTCGTCCGTAGAAGGATTCTGATCTCATGGCGGATTGATTGATCTGAACCGCCGATCTATTGAACTGTGAAAGTGGGATCGGAGTCGAACCGTAAACCCTGTTCGCCTGTGGAACTCCTTTGCCGTTATCTACCATATTTTAAAAAATGTCTGGGCGTGAATTGACCGTTGCGATAATTGCCTATAGCTGTTTTTCAGAATCAGGATTCAATCTCGCGGCTTGCTTCAAAACGATTAGAGGACATTCGTGAGAATTTCCATGAAGAGCTCAGCGAAACGATTCTGAGTAATCGAAAACGTAAAGATACGGAGAAACTCAGTGATAGTGACGAAGAGGATGATTTCGTTGAAAAAGAGGTATTTTGGAAGTTCTCTTTTGATCAAACTTTTTTCTTCTTGAATTCAGGATCCCTGTTTTTTTTTTTAAGCTACTGACCTCATTTTTTTAACGATCGGCCATTCGAGGTTACGAAGTATGATTTTTGGTTGAGAATAACATTTCCCAACAATGATTTTTTTCTTTTAAACTGAGAGTAAACCTCAAGAGGATTTTGAAATGTTTATATGGCTTGGTTTATTTCTCAAAGAAACGGTTTACTATTTAAACAACTCATTTAAAATTATGCGGCATTATCGGATGCAGATTAAAGTTGTGTTAATTGTGAGATAGTGTTTTAGTTTTTGAATGATTAAAAAAATATGAATTTTAGGAAAAATTGAATTCGCCGAACGCCGAAATAAATCAGCAGCAACAATCTTGGCAGCCAAAAAGTGACGATCGTGGTGCTGCGCTGTTGGCGAAGATGGGCTATGGTGGTGGTGGTTTAGGTAAAAGTGGCCAAGGTCGAACGGAACCAATTCCATTGTCCACTCAGAGAGGACGAATCGGTTTAGGCCATCAAGCCAATCAGGTTACTGGTTTTTGTTTTTGAAGTAATTTTGCCGGCAGTTATTGGCAAAAACAGTTTTTGGGTTGTTCGAAAATTTCGTTGCGTTTTACTCGTTTTTTTAATACCTTCATTCCTCCCTTGTGCTTTTCATTTTGGTGATCTGCGCTTATTATGCATTGTACCTCACTGTGAATTTTCAAAATAGAATTTAAGCAATAGAAAAGGAATTACTATCTACCGTCTAATCCTGTACTTAGAACCTATAAATGCATTGAAGATACTGACATATGCTTAACGCATTTATTGTTGAAGAGATGTTTTAAGATAATTGAAATTGGGGAGACCGAAAGAAAGAATAGTGGTATGAAAAGAAAGAGAAGTAGGTGTTGTAGCGTTCATGAGAATCATGCGTAGAAACGTTTAGAGGTGTTAGGGCGCTATGCTGTTTTTTTGTTCAGCTAAATATCTTAACAGGTTTTTTCCAAACATATTGATAGCCATTTTGCAGTGGTGACCGTTTTTGCTCGGGTTTTAGGAGATTATTGTCTGTTACTTTCTAAAAGAAAATAGATAATATCCTAAAATCTATTGCTGTTAGAGGTACATCGTTTCGTCGTCTCACTTATTTTCCATTTGGGACTATTGTTGTTTATGGCATCGTATTTCAGAGTTTCGCTCGTGACTTAACAACAACATGGGATTCGTCTGTTGAGGAGAAGTCTGTAGAAGAACATGTTTCATGGTTGGAAGTATCCGCTGAGAGGCGCAGTGAGATTGTAAACGAAATCAATGAAAATTGGATTGTTGTTGGTAATGTAAGTTTTAAAGTCGTTGCTTTGTGTTAAAATAAGTGATGGTGTTCACGACATTGGCAGTCGTGGGTCTTTATATGTTGGACCGCAGTAAACGGTAGGTGGATGCGCCATCGTCGGCATTTTTCGAGTTGGAATAAAAGGTGATTACAGCCTCATTGACGGTCATGGCTAATCGGCGCACTACCAGTGGTGCTTTATTTAGTCGCTGTGGTCACAGTCTCCAAGAAGTGCTGAAGTGCATGTTCTCCATTGGAGTAGTGAAGTTTTGTCTTCGCCGATATCCATTTTTTTGTTTTGTAGTGCAATGTTATATTTTCTAGGTCTTCCTGATTCTGTAGATGTTTTGATTATGGTGGAGCTAAAACTGTCGGAAGCATCGGTTTGGGAAAAAAATTGCCGAATATTTTAATTAATAATTAAGAACAAAGCTACCACTTAGTTATGAATAAGGCAGTAGGCATTCCGAGTAATAGTCAATGCCGCCACACTCATCGATTGATGAGTTGTTATGAAGAGTCGTCACAAACGGGCATTTCCAGTCCACCTTTCTTCATTAGTCGTTCTTCTCAACGTCCTTCCCGTTGCAAATTTCAGCAGTTTTGACGTGTAGATCGCCATTAATCGTCGGTCAGTGTGCACAGAAATGAATTCAAAACTTCCGAAAATTTTTTCAAGAAAGGTCATCTAAAATGTAAAGATTTCAGTGCATCTCGTACATCAGTTGCGGATCATAAAAAGCTTGCTTGGCATTCATTTCCATCGTTTGAGGGTTTTTTTTTCAGCCCAAAGATTGTGAGCTGCAAGATTTTGATTCAAAAATGATGACATACAAAATTTGGCTCGGGAATGGTATGGCGTGCAATAATTTTCTGACGTTGGGAGGGTACTTACATTCATAGGCTAATTGCTCATTTTTTGGGGAGTTAGAGTGATATAGATTGGGAAATAAGATGCGATTCGAATGAGGTGCGGTGCAATGTTGCAGCGGAAAGAGGAGATAGACGATGAAGATCAATACTGTAATAGAGAGCTGCTACAAGCGATGTTGCACGCGAAGACGGTTTTCGATGATCTTAACGATCGCGAACTGCGAGAAGCACGTTCACGTGCCAATCCATATGAAACGATCGGATCGGCTTTCTTTCAAAATAGGTTTCTTCTGGTGCTTTTTTCTTATTCCGGCCAAATTTTTGTTCCATTGTAATTCGTACTTTTTTTTTTCAAAACAACGAACTAAATAGAGGTTGAGATGATAAACGCTTTGGCGATGCCGAACGGTCTGTCAACTGATTGATTGTATCAGTTTGTCCACTGATACATGCGAACGGATGCGACCGTTTGTGCGAGTCCGCCAACAAAAAATTCGCCTTTGGCGATGCCGAACGGTCTGTCAACTGATTGATTGTATCAGTTTGTCCACTGATACATGCGAACGGATGCGACCGTTTGTGCGAGTCCGCCAACAAAAAATTCGCTTTTAATAGTCAAGCTGGGCGCAAAATACACATGTTTTTGCCATCTAAGGGAATATAACATCGGCTATGATTTCACTTCCTCGTAGATCGGTTTGAAGTTGGGTATGAAGCGGGCTGGAGTGTATATTAATCTGCATGATTTCCCAGCTGCTAGTTCCAATGGCTTCTGTGGACAAACAGACAGGCAGACGCAAGCAGGCAAGTAAGCATGTGCAAGGGCATTGAAGATTAGTTGAATGTGCTTCACGAGTACAAATTTGTTATGGGAATAGTGCAAAAATTAACAGGGCAGCGATGAAAGTGGCAAATTTGGATCGCATTTACGATTGGCTGCTAACGAAGGAGAATGTGGAGAATTTGGAGAAGAAGAATCCGGTTGAGTTACGACGTCTGCCCGATGGAACATCGGTTGCAAAAGAGGGTGAAAATGTGGATCGCAAAGAGCCATTGTTCTATTTTGCGGACGTTTGTGCTGGACCTGGAGGATTTACGGAGTATGTTTTGTGGAGAAAGGCCTTCTACAATGCGAAAGGATTTGGATTTACACTTGCTGGTCTGTTGGTTTCTGGGTTTTTTTTTGAATTTTTAATTAGGCAACCTAGTGTGGACACCACTTTTATTCATCTCTCCCCTCCTTCCCCCTCACCCCCTTCCCTTCTCCCTCTCCTCCTTCCTCCTACCTCTCCCACCTTCTCCCTTTCCCACCGCTGCCCACCTCCCACTGCCCGTTCGGTTCCATTCCCCGGTGAGAACACGTTTATATGCACAGCGCTTGCTCAGATTTCGTCTGAAAATTGCAGGGGGTGGGGAGGATGGGAGTGGGAGATGGGAGATGGAAGATGGACAGAGTTAACTTCTTAGATTCTTGCACAGCAGCTTTTTAGCTCACAGCCAACTTTTGACAACTTGTAAAAAGCGTTATAACTGATTTTCATATTTCCCGGATTTCATATTTCCCGGACACTGATTTTCATATTTCAGATGCTTAATGAATTCTTCCCGGAAATGATCTGTGCGCACGTTCGACTGAATGGTTGAATTTGTGCACAAATCTTCCACCGATACGATTCCTCAATCAATATTGTGAGATAGTGTTTTAGTTTTTGAATGATTAAAAAAATATGAATTTTAGGAAAAATTGAATTCGCCGAACGCCGAAATAAATCAGCAGCAACAATCTTGGCAGCCAAAAAGTGACGATCGTGGTGCTGCGCTGTTGGCGAAGATGGGCTATGGTGGTGGTGGTTTAGGTAAAAGTGGCCAAGGTCGAACGGAACCAATTCCATTGTCCACTCAGAGAGGACGAATCGGTTTAGGCCATCAAGCCAATCAGGTTACTGGTTTTTGTTTTTGAAGTAATTTTGCCGGCAGTTATTGGCAAAAACAGTTTTTGGGTTGTTCGAAAATTTCGTTGCGTTTTACTCGTTTTTTTAATACCTTCATTCCTCCCTTGTGCTTTTCATTTTGGTGATCTGCGCTTATTATGCATTGTACCTCACTGTGAATTTTCAAAATAGAATTTAAGCAATAGAAAAGGAATTACTATCTACCGTCTAATCCTGTACTTAGAACCTATAAATGCATTGAAGATACTGACATATGCTTAACGCATTTATTGTTGAAGAGATGTTTTAAGATAATTGAAATTGGGGAGACCGAAAGAAAGAATAGTGGTATGAAAAGAAAGAGAAGTAGGTGTTGTAGCGTTCATGAGAATCATGCGTAGAAACGTTTAGAGGTGTTAGGGCGCTATGCTGTTTTTTTGTTCAGCTAAATATCTTAACAGGTTTTTTCCAAACATATTGATAGCCATTTTGCAGTGGTGACCGTTTTTGCTCGGGTTTTAGGAGATTATTGTCTGTTACTTTCTAAAAGAAAATAGATAATATCCTAAAATCTATTGCTGTTAGAGGTACATCGTTTCGTCGTCTCACTTATTTTCCATTTGGGACTATTGTTGTTTATGGCATCGTATTTCAGAGTTTCGCTCGTGACTTAACAACAACATGGGATTCGTCTGTTGAGGAGAAGTCTGTAGAAGAACATGTTTCATGGTTGGAAGTATCCGCTGAGAGGCGCAGTGAGATTGTAAACGAAATCAATGAAAATTGGATTGTTGTTGGTAATGTAAGTTTTAAAGTCGTTGCTTTGTGTTAAAATAAGTGATGGTGTTCACGACATTGGCAGTCGTGGGTCTTTATATGTTGGACCGCAGTAAACGGTAGGTGGATGCGCCATCGTCGGCATTTTTCGAGTTGGAATAAAAGGTGATTACAGCCTCATTGACGGTCATGGCTAATCGGCGCACTACCAGTGGTGCTTTATTTAGTCGCTGTGGTCACAGTCTCCAAGAAGTGCTGAAGTGCATGTTCTCCATTGGAGTAGTGAAGTTTTGTCTTCGCCGATATCCATTTTTTTGTTTTGTAGTGCAATGTTATATTTTCTAGGTCTTCCTGATTCTGTAGATGTTTTGATTATGGTGGAGCTAAAACTGTCGGAAGCATCGGTTTGGGAAAAAAATTGCCGAATATTTTAATTAATAATTAAGAACAAAGCTACCACTTAGTTATGAATAAGGCAGTAGGCATTCCGAGTAATAGTCAATGCCGCCACACTCATCGATTGATGAGTTGTTATGAAGAGTCGTCACAAACGGGCATTTCCAGTCCACCTTTCTTCATTAGTCGTTCTTCTCAACGTCCTTCCCGTTGCAAATTTCAGCAGTTTTGACGTGTAGATCGCCATTAATCGTCGGTCAGTGTGCACAGAAATGAATTCAAAACTTCCGAAAATTTTTTCAAGAAAGGTCATCTAAAATGTAAAGATTTCAGTGCATCTCGTACATCAGTTGCGGATCATAAAAAGCTTGCTTGGCATTCATTTCCATCGTTTGAGGGTTTTTTTTTCAGCCCAAAGATTGTGAGCTGCAAGATTTTGATTCAAAAATGATGACATACAAAATTTGGCTCGGGAATGGTATGGCGTGCAATAATTTTCTGACGTTGGGAGGGTACTTACATTCATAGGCTAATTGCTCATTTTTTGGGGAGTTAGAGTGATATAGATTGGGAAATAAGATGCGATTCGAATGAGGTGCGGTGCAATGTTGCAGCGGAAAGAGGAGATAGACGATGAAGATCAATACTGTAATAGAGAGCTGCTACAAGCGATGTTGCACGCGAAGACGGTTTTCGATGATCTTAACGATCGCGAACTGCGAGAAGCACGTTCACGTGCCAATCCATATGAAACGATCGGATCGGCTTTCTTTCAAAATAGGTTTCTTCTGGTGCTTTTTTCTTATTCCGGCCAAATTTTTGTTCCATTGTAATTCGTACTTTTTTTTTTCAAAACAACGAACTAAATAGAGGTTGAGATGATAAACGCTTTGGCGATGCCGAACGGTCTGTCAACTGATTGATTGTATCAGTTTGTCCACTGATACATGCGAACGGATGCGACCGTTTGTGCGAGTCCGCCAACAAAAAATTCGCTTTTAATAGTCAAGCTGGGCGCAAAATACACATGTTTTTGCCATCTAAGGGAATATAACATCGGCTATGATTTCACTTCCTCGTAGATCGGTTTGAAGTTGGGTATGAAGCGGGCTGGAGTGTATATTAATCTGCATGATTTCCCAGCTGCTAGTTCCAATGGCTTCTGTGGACAAACAGACAGGCAGACGCAAGCAGGCAAGTAAGCATGTGCAAGGGCATTGAAGATTAGTTGAATGTGCTTCACGAGTACAAATTTGTTATGGGAATAGTGCAAAAATTAACAGGGCAGCGATGAAAGTGGCAAATTTGGATCGCATTTACGATTGGCTGCTAACGAAGGAGAATGTGGAGAATTTGGAGAAGAAGAATCCGGTTGAGTTACGACGTCTGCCCGATGGAACATCGGTTGCAAAAGAGGGTGAAAATGTGGATCGCAAAGAGCCATTGTTCTATTTTGCGGACGTTTGTGCTGGACCTGGAGGATTTACGGAGTATGTTTTGTGGAGAAAGGCCTTCTACAATGCGAAAGGATTTGGATTTACACTTGCTGGTCTGTTGGTTTCTGGGTTTTTTTTTTTGAATTTTTAATTAGGCAACCTAGTGTGGACACCACTTTTATTCATCTCTCCCCTCCTTCCCCCTCACCCCCTTCCCTTCTCCCTCTCCTCCTTCCTCCTACCTCTCCCACCTTCTCCCTTTCCCACCGCTGCCCACCTCCCACTGCCCGTTCGGTTCCATTCCCCGGTGAGAACACGTTTATATGCACAGCGCTTGCTCAGATTTCGTCTGAAAATTGCAGGGGGTGGGGAGGATGGGAGTGGGAGATGGGAGATGGAAGATGGACAGAGTTAACTTCTTAGATTCTTGCACAGCAGCTTTTTAGCTCACAGCCAACTTTTGACAACTTGTAAAAAGCGTTATAACTGATTTTCATATTTCCCGGATTTCATATTTCCCGGACACTGATTTTCATATTTCAGATGCTTAATGAATTCTTCCCGGAAATGATCTGTGCGCACGTTCGACTGAATGGTTGAATTTGTGCACAAATCTTCCACCGATACGATTCCTCAATCAATCAGACAACCTCCTTCTTCTCCTCCCCTCCCCTTCCCCCCCCCCACCCCAAAAAAAAGGTGATGGTGATGGATTTTTTGTTCTAGGAAAAGATGATTTCAAGCTGGAACGTTTTACGGCCTCTTGTCCGGAGTACTTCGAACCTTATTACGGAAAACACGGTGATGGTGATGTTATGAAACCGGAAAATATCATTTCGCTTGAAGAGGTTTTCGTTTATTCACATGCATTTATTCATTGTATTCATGATTGATGGAGGCTGAACATCTTTATGACGTCATTTAGGCATGACAGTTGATAGCTAGGTTCACGTGCTGGGTGCAAATCTATGTCGTTCCACTGTCTAAATTTTTGGCAGACAGTTGCATGGGTCCTCAAGATCAAGTTTGTATGTCTTTCCTGACTCCTCGAATTGAGGGGGTTTTTTTCTTGTTTTTTATTTTTAATTTTTCAAAATGAAGCTGGCGATGTGGATGTGGATCGCCGGCGCAGTGGAAGCGATTCTGTTGTTCGTTTTCTTCCTTATCGGACACAAATCTTCTCACATTATAGATATCAATTTCTATGTGCTTTGAGAGTTCGGTCATTATTTTCAGATTAAGAAAGCATTTCATTACGGATAGATTCGATTAGTTGTATGGTAAACTCACTGATTTGTTGCTTACGGTGTTTTCTTTTTTATCAGTACAGAGATAGCTCTATGCTTTTACTAATTGTACTTTGTGAACATTGACTGGAAATGGTAGGTATTTTATTGCCGTTATAAATACACTTAGCATTCGAATGATTGAATTCATAGTAAAAGCCGATTGTGAATGTTGCGAGATCGATCGACTAGATTAATTACACTCAGATATGGAAGTTAATTACGTTACATTATTTGTTGAGTGTACGATCGCCAATTGTTTGCCCTGAGTGTACCGCTTGATTTAAGGTGGTACTGAAAGCGTACGACTTGTGTGTATGATGCGAGTACCATTTATTGATGCCGATTCACTTAGCCAATAATTGGTTGCATGATCGACCATGTGAACGTCTGTTAATGAGTAAATAGGCGGACAAACGAAAGCAGAGATGAACACGGAAAGTTTAGATTGAATGAAGTGTTGAGTGGCAAGATTTACAGGTGGTAATGAAAGGGACGAATAATGTTGGTGTTGATTTGATGATGGCTGATGGAGGTTTCTCGGTGGAAGGCAAAGAAAACATTCAGGTACGTATATATCGAATGGTGTTTGTTTATTATGACTGGTCTTTCACAACACCTTTTTGATTTACAGCATAATTTTGCATCATTTTTATTGCCAAATTCGTATTGGCTTTCGCCGTATTAAAGAAGGTGAAGAAAAGGAAAGAGGATTGCTGATTTAATTTTTTCACCGCTAGGCAGACGGTTGACAAATGCTGCGGTATAGACTTACTAGTGCGGCAACAGTATGGCAAAAACGATGGAGATGGTTGTTTCGTATCTGTGCAAGTCTAACTGTTTGGTCTGTGGAGAAGAATTTTAAGTTTTCTATACTGCAGATAAGCATTCGTATGCATAGTTATGTTACTTAATTGTTATATTATTATTGTGATGAGGGTACATTTGCAGGAAATTCTATCGAAACGTCTTTATTTGTGTCAATTTCTTGTTGCGCTGTCCCTAGTTCGTCCGGCAAGTGAGTCGCGTGCCGGTGGCGTATTCTTTTGCAAACTATTCGATATCTTCACACCGTTTAGTGTGGGACTCGTCTATTTGATGTATATCGCATTCAGACGTGTCTCACTTCATAAACCGAACACAAGTCGTCCGGCCAACTCTGAGAGGTACCATCGCTCTTTAAATACCTGCGGACCAAATTCGTAGTCGAATTGGATAATAGTAGAGGAGCAGTTTTCATATCTCAGTGTTAGAAGTTGCGATTTTGCTTGAATTCATATTTCCACTATCGAATTTTTCATCGGCGCTTCGAGCAGTCATATTTATTGCGACTGCGATATAGAGCTTATATTTTGCTTGTATCTGACGTATGGTTAGATAAAAGCATCTCATTCTTGAGAATCGTGCACTCTTCGCAAAACGAATTGTTATTAGGGCATGCAAATTTTGTTAGCTTTGACGGGACGTCCATTTGGATTTTTCAGATTTACATAGGCGAATCATAAGTGCGAGTTGCTCCAGCGGTAGATGGATGTATTACAAATTTCTAAAGTCCTTTTATAATCCAAATGGAATTGTTTCATTTTTCGCGGCACTAGGCCCACTAATACCTTTAAGCACTCAGTACAGTTGGCAAACAGTTTCTGAAAATATCAGTGTTCGTATCCGATCAGTTAATCTTTGATGATTATTCAAATGGCGCCTTTAAAATTTTTCGAGGTATTAGCGTTTATATTCAGAAGAAGCAATTGGTGAATAATACATTATTTCACTTAAAGACTTGGTCTCCTTCCTATTTATCTATTTAGCTCCCCTTCCCTCCCAGTCTTCCTCTCCCAACCCCGTCCTCCCATCACGGTCTTCGTCTCGACTAAATCCCTCTTTGATTCGGGGGGGGGGGGGGGGGGGGTAGTACACTGATTCATACAGAAAGAGGTAACACGTTAATGTTTTTGCATCCAACCAGTTCATAATTTCTCTGGTTCTCACGGTGTGTATATGAGATCTGTCTCGGAACCTTCGTATTCGCATTCATATGCAAAGGGGATGCAAAGGTAGCTGTAATTTCATCGATTCCTTATCGATGCCGCTGACAACCATGCCCACGCATGATTGTTTTGACCAATTTCGGAACGCCTGGTGGTCGGCCTGCTGGCGATCCGTCCGGTAAGCAGCCGGGAATCGAATCCAGATCTTCCCGTATATGAAGCGGGAGCTCTACCACTGAACTAATGCCCACCCTTGCATCCATATATCCAACAATAAAAGTTAATTGTTTGTTCAAACTTAAACGATTATTCATTCGATAAATTTTTCAAATATTCTCAACGCTTCGAATGCCTCAACTCTTTATGGGGCAAACTTTGTGTAGGCGCTTTTATTTTCTCCAACTGCAAACATTATGTTGCGATGCGCTTGTGTTCTGCTTGTATGTTTTAGTGGAGAGTAGTATTCCTATCTTTTACAGGTATATAATTTGTGAGGACCTAAGCCGTGAAGGTGCCACTAAGATAAAAGACTATCTAACGGCGGTGAACAATAAGCTCGATGAATTGGAGAAGAGTAAAACGAACGGTAAAGATGTAAATGAAGTGGTACCAGCCAATTTAATTCAATCAGACGATCAATTTATGGATTACTTGGTTACGCATAACGAGAAGTATTCATTCATTCATTCTATTTTATTTGATTTAGTTGATTTTTTGAATTGAAACTAGCATAATAAGTAGGCGATTCACTTAACGACCTTCACTAGCTTTTGGAAGTTGTTTTATCCGCAAGGATGAATGTGGAAAGTTTAATGCAAAAGAGATGGCATTTTATTCGACTGTTATTGTGTAGACGCTTAATTGCGTATAGATGTGGCTGGACACGTAGACTGTATAAGGTAAACTTTTATTTTCTTGTAAGATAAATTGTGGTTGAGATCATATAAAGCATCGAAGCGCGATGGTATAGTAGGTTTAATTACACAAGTTTGAGCTTGTTGTTCTATAGTTATGGCTCAAGAAGCCGAAACATTAACATAAATGTCACCATCACCATTATACCATCCCGGTCCCACCCCATTATATGGTGTCTCAACTACAATGTACCTTATTCGAATATGTATCGAATATACGTCTGCGAGACAACAGTATTCTTAACCAAAACGAAGTTTTAAATTAACATCTCAGCCGTTTGAACAGTAATCTCAATCAAGGGGTGTACAGCGAAATATGCTAGATGTTAGCAATTAGTGAAAATGAAGCGCAAAACGAGACAAATTCGAACATACATTGAATTTATATAAGGTGTTGTTGTTACTTTGAATAGATTTGCGTTCTCTGCAGTATGGTAAAACGCCAGACGCAATATTTGAACAAGTATCGTTCGTTTGCGAAGAATATCGGTTTAGTCGATATGGACCAATCGAAACTTCGTGAGGATTGTCTTCATTATTGGCGGATTCCAGATGTACCAAGGCGTCGTCTTGTCGATGAATCACTTGAGGCGTCTATTAGTCGCCTGTGTAAACAAGTTTGTTTATTTATTTATTTCGATACTATGAAGGATTTTGCTAATTGATATTTGTCTCTTATCGTCTTTTCGTGAGGTTTTTTCAAATATTTTCGTCGAGAGTTTTGTTTGTGAGAGCAATGCCATTCGTAAACAAGTTTGGTTCATCTTAGAAGAGCACATAACTGCACACATGGGTTCTGTGTCAACTGGCAATATCTTGGAACAGAGTTGGTCATCCTGTCTTTTCGATCTACTTTGATAATTTTAATAGGGTTTCTTGTTTCTTGTCCGCTACTAGTGAACGTGCTGATGGCAAAGCGCCAACGGCATACGGCGTCAGGATTGATCGGGTTTACATGTTGTTCGAAAGATAAACTATTTATTGGCAGACGTTCTTTTAGTCCTTTCACTAATTTTTCGCCAAACCCACTTGCCAGTTTCCCTCGTCAGCGGGAGAAGGGTGGGGGGGAGGTGATGATGAAGATGACGAGGTACGGATGTATGCCTCGGATGCCATGTTGGAAACCGTGCTTGGCAGAAGAATGCTACAACGAGTAGGCTACTTATGAGTAGAAAGATGTGCGAAAGAACGAGAAGCCGTTGCTAATAATCTAAGGACTAGTGTCGAAGCGTTGCAGTTGTCAAACTGAGTGCGGGTTGCTTCGACTCGTCTGTGCGGCCGCTGCACTATTTATTCTTTTAAACAATGTTCCAGCTACTTGTAATATCCTCTACGTGTAGACAAATCTCTGTCGTCGTTTAAGAGCGTCTTTAGCACTGATAGCGTTTTCAAAACGCCCGCTCGAGCGCTTTTTGTTCCGCTCATAATGGTCGTTTCAGGTTTTACAACTAGTCATTTGTAGAAAAATGTTGAAATCAGTTCATTTTTCGAGTCTACTTTTCGGGGAAAGAGTAGAGAACCGTTGAGGGCAAGACATTATATTTTTTTGATTTGCCGAATTCTTTTTTGGAAAACAATTAATATTCGCAGTGACGTTCAGTGTAAGGCTCACAAGGTGAAATCCTTAAGCTAAGTTGAATATGCATATGCTGTGTTGCGTCAAATATGTGTTACATTTTAACACCACAAACAGATAGGTTAATTTTCGAAAATAATTACATTATGCATTCCGGTTATTCGAATTCAGGTGGTTGATTTCGAGCAGCTACGTCGAAGAGCACCAGCATTTAACGAGAATGTTTTGGAAAGCGACAACGATAGTCGGATGCGTTTTGCTGAATTGCGCATGTGTGCGCTAACCGAAAAGGATCAACCCACTTTACTATTCTCTGTTGTATGTTTTTTTATATAGCTCATTTCATTTTTTTATTGTGTCAAAAGATGATTACTTTCATTGAATATCTGAAAGCGAAGTTCCTTTGTTGCGCAGTTACTGCTTTTAAAAAAACATAGGTGGAGGAAGGGTTCGTCGAAATTTTTTAGAGAGGGGGAGGGATATGCATTTCCTTCAAAGCGCATTACTGGCATTGAATCACGGGAACATTAATTTTGTATTGCAGTATGATGGGACGGAGTGGAGATCACTTGTTACGTTTCAGTTGTGAATTCTCTGGCTCAAAGGGAAGGGGGAGAGGGGGGAGGGGCTTTTGAAGCGACGGATGGCCGTCTTTAATCACCATATATAGGGTCAAAATTCCAATTGACACAACGTATATTGAAGACAGCGGATGAAGGGAGCAGTGTGAGGAAATGGCGAGGGAATGGTAAAGAAGGGAGGATTGCTAAAATTCTCTTCATCCTTGCCTCACTTAGAAGAGAGGTTGGCTTCATGTCGCTGCTCCTCTCCCTCGACGGGGGAACATGAAATTTGGATTTCAAATTTCGGGAGTGCATGAAAGTGGCTTGCAAGATGCAACATCAACGAAAAGCTCCTACTACACGCAGTTGTTATTATTTTTCAAATGGTAGAATTTTTTATAGTTTTTTTTTTCAGCTTGATGTAGGAAGTCTGCGAATTTCGGATTCACAAACATTTTTTGGAAGGCAGAAAAGATCACAGGGAGGGAGGTGGGGGGGAGGGGAGGAGTGACCTATCTCCTCCCCTTTATCTTTAGATCGAAAACTTACTGTAGCTATGTAAAACAGAGAGCGCTAATACGCACAGATCGAGTCATGATTAGGGAAACCACAATTGCGGTAGCTATCTTGTAGTTTTTGTTTCTTCGCTGAGGTAGCATGAGGCGCTGTTCATCTTCTGCTGAGCAACGCTTGTTAATATTCCCACTCCTTCCAAGGGGTAAAGTAAACAGAGGCCATGAAATGCGGCAGCCTACTGTCATACCCTTCTCTTTCAGTTCTATGTGAAGAAAATGGAGATTTCGAGACGCATAGCAGCTAGGATGATATGATTCCACCTGGTTGAACCCGGTCTTTCGAGTGAAGTAATCGATCGTAGTTGAACTCCAAAGAGGGGATTAATCGTTCTTTGAGTGCGTCATCATGCGGTTGCTGGCATTATCTACCCATCTCTTCTCCCATCCCTCCCCCTTCCCTTTGAGCCAGAGAATTCACAAGGGAGTGTCTCAATTGTTACCATAGTTACTTATTACAGCTGGGGTCGTTTACATAAAATTCATATCCACTGATATGAAGCGTTTCGATGATAACGAAAAAAAATAGTCAGTCAATGTTTTGAATCGCTTCTTGTTTGAGATCTTTTTGTTTTCGTACGAGGAAGAGCAAGGGTAATGGGCGACGTTAGTATGAAGTTGAAGGAGATCGAAAGATCGCAAATGTGGAAGAAAGTTGCAAGTTAGTTTCCTATGAAATGACGGGGAGGTGGGGGAAGGGAAGAGAGGGAGTTGTGGTATGTCGGTTTTCTTCGGTTGGCACATCGCTAGATATTTCAGTTTCTTTTTCTCTTGCACCTGTACCATCATGAAATCTTCCGTTTATTCGAGAGATCGTTTTGAATGCTCGAAAATTTTTTGCATGTAAAGAAGGGGATAGTTTTCA
>JPKZ01002961.1:80026-101691 GCA_000803305.1 Toxocara canis | reverse complement strand
GATGCAAGAGAAAAGAAGAGAGACGATTCGGTGTGACACCATTGAAAGCAAAGTATTTCGCTCTACCCTCACGCAAGGGGGAAGCAGAAAAGTAGGTAGTAGTTTGTTGAATACTTGAACGTGTAGTTCAAGAGAGAACAGGTGAACGGAGAGAAGGAGAGAGAAGGGAGGAGGATGTTATGTTGGAAGAGCTTTTTGACATCTAATTGAGTCTAGAAGTAGGGGTTTAGATAACGATGTAACTTCTCGATACTAAGCAAGAAGAAAACATTTTTCTAGCAAAATTCAGAAACGCTGGAAGTAACCGAGTTGATCGGGTACGGGTAGGGAAGGTAGCGGAATATATTTGACCGGATACGATAGTGTTTGTTATGCTATCGATTTTGAGCTGAGAATTGATTATATGCAATTGATTTATATTTGTTTGTTGTAGTTGTGAATTTTTCTTTTCTTGTTTATAGCTTTGTTTTCTATTTCGACGTTCATAGTCCTTATATTTTGAGAAGTGAATTTTTTTCATTTTCTTAGATCATTAGGTTTGATTACTTTTTATAAGGACCATACATGGACCTATGTTTGTTTTTCTTCCACAAGCGTGTACAATATAATATTTCTAGCTTTGAAATTTCTTAGGACGGAAAGATATCGATCGATATAATTAATATCTTGTGGAGGATTCATATTAATTCATTTTAATTTCCCGTACTGGCTAAAGTCGATAGTCAGTTGAAGTGCATATAACAGCTCAGTGTGTAAATTGTGAAGTTATTTGTGAAAAATTACTGGAGAATTTTTTTCGTGGAATGGAGATGGGATGTTACTCGGAGATGCTAGTAGAACACTAGTTGTACGGGCATCTAGTTGTTTAATTCGTACTTTACAACGTGATGGGTACATGATACTTGACTCTGCAACACATTATTTTGTTCCCGAACTTCACAATTGTAAAAAAGGTGAGATGATTTGTGGTATCACTTCTTTATGTTGACGTAAGCAGTACCATTTTGATACGATTACTTAGCAGATGCAGTGTCGAAAGCGTATACGTTGAGCGAACGAAAACGGGTTTTTAAAGGGGGAATAGAATGGAGTGAGAGAGAGGGAGAGAAGAAAACAAAGACTAGGTGAAAGATTGGAACACCATTTCGAATGGATCAATGAAAACGCGATACGTTTTAGGGGATGGCAACTCTTATCCATCAAATATGAGCCATTCTTTTACTGAATGATTGTTATCGAGAGTGGGATAATATTATTAGCGTTTTCTTGCAGTATTATGTTGGTGTTCAGTTTAGCGTATTCTAAGACTTTTGTTTTATTGCCATTTGCATTACTTCGTAACTTGTGACCATGTAATTATGTTGCTATAGTGTAAGGCAGTAGCAGCTGAAACGGACGTGAATACCCTAATATGGTTGGATGAGAAAGCATCTCTTTTATACCCTTTTTTTTATTTATAAAGGATACTAAAAGATGCTTCTCATTAAGACTTTTCATTAACCTCAATGTACATAAAGAAATGTTCTTATGTATTCTAATTTTGAATTAATAAATGTTGAGAGTGAAAAGAGATAAAAGACCGCATAGACGAGTTAGTTGTTGTTGAGGAATATAGATGATGGTTATGAGGTGTTTTGCAAGCTTATTTTATGTAGCTATGCGGAACGATGCATCGACGGTCACTGAGCGAGTGGAGGAGGGATGTTGAGGAGTAGGACATTCTGGAGACGAATTCTTCGACGGCTCCCTTTCGGTGACATAGAGAATTCCCGGTCCATCATGCCAAAGAAAGACATTGCACATACGCGAAAGGGTTGAACAAACGAAATAGTGTGGGTACGCTACTTCGTCTGTGAGTGATCGAATGACAGCGAGTGAATAGGTTGGGGAACATTGCGTAGGTTTTGCGTTGCATTAGTCCAAGTGAGTTTCAGTAGAAGTTTTGGTTTACGGTAGCCACCTATTTGAATTGCAAAACGAGACACCACTGTTGATTGCAGAACAAAGGCGGTGGGATGATTCATTTTACTTGGCAACGGTCGACGGGATGTGTTTATTACTGTTTGGTTTCATACATTACTTGCTAGTAATTCTCGAAGTAAGGTAAGTGGCGAGAGTTATGATGATGTTGTTCGTTCAGTTTAGTACTTGTGGATTGTTACCGGTCAATATGGGGTTGCATTGTTTGTGCTAGTATGTGTTTTATGCAAATGGCTTATCCAGGTGGAAAAATTAGGCAACGATAATCACATTTTTTTTAACGAATAGATCTTCTATCGACTCTTGTATTTTTTTTCTCTTCGTTGCTATTAGTTTTACTGTCTAATACATAATTCAATGGTTTTTTTTTGATTTTTTTTGTAATACAAGCGTAATGGTAGTAGCACTGAAACGTTATGATAGCATCACTGAAGTGTAATGATAGCGTCACTGGTGTTATGATAGCATCACTGGTGTTATGATAGCATCACTGGTGTTATGATAGCATTACTGAAGTGTTATGATAGCATCGCTGAAGCGTTATGCTGTAGTGCGCATTCGAAGGGTTGACCTTTTCGTTCTAGACGTATTATTTAACAGCGTGATTGGTGTATGCTATTCATAAGTCGGTTTTTTTGCTGAGCGGAAATTGCGCAGCGACGTTGAAGCGTTCATTTTTGTGGCTTCATGCTACTTGCATCGCGGCATAAGCATGTCATTGGGCGTTCGAGGACTATGAGAAACAGGTGTTATACATACATTTCCATGCGAATCATGATACGGTGGGACTAGGGAATTCGGCGCATCGGTGGTCGTGGCTCACAACCGTCGGTCCCGTATCGGCATGCCAGAGGAATTTGAAATCAGTGGTGGCGGCCCGCTTATGCCGTTGAGCCATTGTGGGGGGTGGGATGGTCGGCGCATGGTAGCACATAATAGAGCGTAGGGCCTTGCAGGAATTCGCGGCTTGTATTTCAGGGGATATTGGGATTGACGGTAGACCATGACCGACTGCGAGAAACAAAAAGAAATTGTATATATTAGCATCGGATAAACTAATTTATCTGGGTTTTTTTTACTGTTCGATAGACAGGTGCAAGCAGTATCGAGATTTTCCTAAAACTGTCTTCTTTGAAGTAAAATGCGTCAAGGTTGTTGTGTTGGTAAATAGAAAAAGTAAGGCCCTGTTTATCCGCTGGTATTCGGGACAGCGGACTAACCTCTAAAAATATTTTAACCCTTACCATCAGGCCATATCCATTTGGGTGTTGGGGGTGGGGGGAGGGGGGGTGTTGTTGTTCTATNGGCAAGGGGAGGGAAGCTGAAACTTTTTGTAGTGATTTTAGCCCAAATTTGTCTTTAAAATTTTTCCAATTTTATCTCTCACGATCGTCAAGTTCTCTATGATTTTTTTTTCATCTGTTTAGCAAAATTTACAGTTTGTATAGTTCACGCAACAATAATGGCGCTCAGCATTGTTCGCCCAAAATTGCAAGAATTCAGCTTACGATAAACTCATTTGATCACATTTGATCAGTCGATTTTGTCACATAACATTTTGTCATATTTTGTCACTGGTCGGAACGTTTCTGTAACAATCGTTTTTTTTCGTTTTTTTTAATGTCACATAAGTTCATGATCTTTAGGGTCCCGTGTTCACCGCGGAAAGCGAACCCCAAAGGTCACGATGTTATATGACATCTCATCTTTCTAGCTTCAGTACAATGGATTACCTGTCGACTTTTGCGTGATGGCACTTTTCGATTGTATTCAGCACACGCGAACCTAAGGTTTTGTGATTAATATGTTGGCTTGCTTTGTTTCCGCAAGCAAATAGTAATCTGTCTTGAAAGTTTCAATCGATCACACAAATGATCAGCAACATCAATCGATCCAAAGTTGAAATATTCGACCTGTGTGTGCCTATCTTATTCTAACATATTCCACAACCAGTTCAGATGTCCTTTAACATATGGAGCCGCTAATGCCGACCGCGGAGTGGCGTTGCGATGCAAGCAGAGGATCACTCGATTTTAAAAAGCCTTTATATGCGCCACAAATTCTTATACCTTTTTAGGCTCCACTATGCCACATGGCTTGTATTTTCATACTGTCTAGGTCGTTATTTTGATCTGAAACGTTCTATGCGTCTATCGAAGCATAGCCAAGCAGTATCTAATTTATTGTCTTTTAAGCACTTTATTGCCGAAAGAGCGGTTGTCGTGTCACCGTCGAGAATGGAAGCAATCGTTGCATCGGTTGAAGTGCAATGCGACAATGCCAATAAATCGAAACTCGAATGCTCATCCTCCGACGATGAGAGATTCGTTGAAGGTGCAGGTGCTAGCACTACGGATGGCGTAATGACCGATTCGGGCTGGAGCGATGAGACTCCCAGCAGTTCTCGTACTGGAGGACGAGTTCGAGGACATCAACGCAATTTTTCTGACCCGATCTGCGGTAGTTCCGTTTATGAGGTATCTTTGTGATTTCATGCTGTAACAGGTTTTTCTTGAGGAGTTTTCCCTTTCGTTTCAGCACTTTTTATAAATAAATCGATTGCTTCTTCAGCTATCTCGATGGCTCAGTTCAGATTTCGGTTGCCTTTAAACTACCGCAGATCATTCTGAGCCGATCTGCGGTAGTTGCCTTTAAACCACTCTTGTTTCCCTTTTCTATCCCCATCCATCCACTTTCTTCATTTCTTTCTGCAGTGATAAGCGCGAAATTACGGAGCTTTTGACTGTATGAATCAAGAGGATCGTAAGTGAGTCGAGTAATCACACCGACCATTTTCATTAAGTGAATCTAGGGATCATGAACTTTTGCGCTTAACCCCGATCTCTGTTTATTCTTTAATTTCTTTTTCCAGGACCACAGCAATGGCAGAGGTAAATTAAGTGTAGCCGACCTGAGATACGATAGCTGGATGGAGGACAGCTGGCAGAAAGTGCAGGAACGCTTAATCGACGCACGTCTTCACGATCGTGAGGTCTCCAGAGATATGGAGCGTGTATGTCGTTTTTATTTCCGCAGGTGATGAAGTTGGCCCTGTGGCTTCAGTAGCTGCAGTCATTATCAGCTAATATCGAGCCTGGTTTTTCCATTCCTGGAGAAACGTGATGAGAAAGGCTGTTTTCCTCCCTTCTCTTATCAGAACCTTTTGCTGACAACTCCCTACCGTTTCTCCACCTTGTCGCAGCTATCTAAAGGGCGTCCATCTTTACTTACTAAGAAAATAGCGCGTGCAGTATACTGTTCCTTCGACAGTATAAGCCATGCATTGCATCATCTCGCCATGTACAGGAGAAGTCGTTTTGAATGGAGCTTTGTCTTTAATATCTTCAATATAAAGTGTTCACACATGAGAACCTTTAGAGATTGATGTAACTTTCTGTATCGGTGACCACACGTGTTCACATGGTTTTTTTTTTCGAGGAGAGAAACATTTACAGGGAGGTTTCTTCCAGTCTGCTTCCTTTACCACAGGTTCAGGTTTTTTCATTTCTCACTTTTGTTTTGCAACAACGAAAAAGAAATAGTTTGGAATGAGGGAAGTCGATTTAGAGTCTGTGGTATGTGTTGTGTTTATATCGCTTTTGTTTTACTTGTTTTATGTTAATAATATACCGACTCATTGAACCGATCGTTTAAAATAAAGAAGTGAAGTCGTTTGAGGTTTTTCATGTGCACTCATCATTCGTGATACTGGAACAAGTGATTAATGAGTCAAATACGTACGTAAATGAGCAGCTCATCAATGGCCACGAAGGGAATGTTACAGCGTATTACCGTAAAGATTGGTAGCCTTTGGCTGCGGTAAACGGGCTTAGCTGACCACCGACATTCACCATTTCCTCATCAGAAACTAGCCACTCTTTGAAGGGGTGTATTTTGTATGGGTCTATATCTCCGGGCCTTAATTTTGGCGATTATTTGAAGTGTTACGATAAAAATTACGATAGATATTTTAATTGAAGATA
The DNA here is from genome assembly GCA_000803305.1 of Toxocara canis. Classification (NCBI taxonomy): domain Eukaryota; kingdom Metazoa; phylum Nematoda; class Chromadorea; order Rhabditida; family Toxocaridae; genus Toxocara; species Toxocara canis. The sequence goes on along the minus strand of JPKZ01002961.1, from coordinate 95,728 downwards.
ATCTTGTTAGCAGTTTGTATGGGCAGTTTCTCCACAAGTGATCCATACGATACGTACAGTGGCGTAGTTTTTGTTTCCTTCCTCACATGTGGTTAAGCATTTAGGTGACTCAGTAAGGGAATAGTGTGTTATGCGTATGCTTAATTTATTGTGCTGAACTCGTTCCTTGATTTAGTTTATATGCACTGCGTTAACATCACATAAGACGCCGAATTGTGCATCACTAAGGGCTATTGCTTTATGTTTGTTTGATGTGTGCATATTGCAGGAAAATATGCATTTGTATCTGAGTGAAATGTTGATCGCTGCTATCGAACAAATGAAGTGGAAACGCGAGAGCGATGCGTTGTTGTCCGCTGATAAAGGCAATGCGAGCACCTCTGTGAGCTTTTCGTATTCTTTTTACAGAAGCTGGACGAGTGACGGTGATTCGAGTTACGATATTTGGAACTTACGATGACGATACTGATACTGCAAAATTGTAACAATATTTTAATTTTCGCGCAGAACGCAAAACGTAGCACCGTATGCGGTACGATAACTTGAGAACGATACCAAGATGTACGTATCTCTCGCCTTGTGAGATGCCAGTACATAGTACTTCTTCACATACTGGTCAACATTTTATGAGACTCGTGGGTAGGCTGCACCAGTTTCTGACTTATAGTATTTTGAAGTTACGATGGGGTTGTCGAACTTATCTCGATCGTAACTCGAACACTGTCTGTACTTTTGTCTCTTGATCGTTTATGGCAAGTATTGAATATAATCTTGTGATTCTTTACGTCGTGTATGAATATAGTTGAAGTTTTCGCTTGCCATCCATCTCTGTACTATAACTAAGAAGTTTTATCTGTTCTACAAAGTCCACTTCTGTCTTATACTGCAAAATATTGGTGTTTTGTAATGAGAACTGTAGCAAGAACTGTTTATATTCGATAGTGTGTAGTGTTATGGCTTCTGTAGGTACGCGAAGATTCCGTTCCTTCTCTGTGCGAGTCATCAGGTAGTAGGTGCTTGGGCGCGTCGACAGAATTTGGGCTAGCTGAACATCGTACAGGTGGATCTGTATTTTACACCTCCATCACAGAATTGGATACTCCACCGAAAAAGGACCCTTCACACAGGTGATTAACTTCATGTAGGTTTTTTTTTCATTATTTTATATGCGCGTGGTACTATTTAATTTTTAAAAATTAGTTTATCTATTTTGACGAGATCTGCTGCTGTGTATGGAGGGCGAGATGATTTCCTCACCTCTGTCTTGCGCCTTTCCTTCCATATTTAACCTTCCAGTTGTTCCCCCTACTTCCGAATTCGCTTGTGAGCTCAGCTTTCAAAAGAATCGACTTATGGCTTCAATATGTCCTCACTTCGTTTTTTTCAACATTTTTTTTAAAATTTCATTTCTTTTCAGGCCAGTTGCAGTATGAATTCAAAACAGGGTTACAGCTTATGACTGCTATCATCCATTTAGACGATGATAAGATCATCTATGCGTCTCAAAGGCTAGGTACAGCAACACGTAACAAATTCTGTGTCTGTCTTCTTAGAACTCGATCTTTTTGGAATTGCTTCTGATCCACTATTTCACTGTCTTTTTTTATCCTGTTGTTTCTTTCATTTTTTGCTGTCGTCCTTGCCTGTCTCTGCTCTCCCACTCTCGCTCACCACGGCGGTACGCGTTAGAATCTGTAGTTCATCGTTTATGCAGCAATTGGCTGCTTGCTGTTATTCGGCATTTATGCAGTCTTCCACTATGCCGCCGGGATCATAGATATCTAGTTATTTTGGTTTGCATTTAAAATAATCCTAACATAACTTGATCAGTTCGTAGTTAGCTTCGAACTAATGATAAAAAAGTTCAGAGAAGAAAGAAAAGAAGATGAGGATGATAGTGAATGTGAGGGATCGGCGGAAGCGATAGCCTCCTCACTTCTGCGACATTTTTCGTCAATGCGATCCACCGAAATGGCAAGTGATATCCAGTGGCTAGTCTCTTATGCGGACGCTCCTCAGATGGTATGTTGATAGCACTCATTTCGCGTTGATACGCACACAAAACTGATGGCGTGGGCTGCTGTGGATCGTTCGTTCTATTATACTAGATGAATATTTTAAAAAGTCATGCTGATTTGCATTTGGAAAAGAATCGTTTGGCGCTAGATGTATTTTTTATAACCTTGTTTTAATTTCTTCCCCATATCTATTTTCCGTGCAGATATAAATATCGTACACCAAACGCAAGATTGCCATCCCCTTTAAGGTGCGATGCCAACTTTTAGCTTCGCCGGTTTCACGGCCGATTTTTCTTTTCCTTCCTCTTTCTGTTTTTCCAAGCTATCATTTTCAGTTTTGTTCTAGATCGGAAATGAATTCAACCCAAAATCGAGCTGCGGCTTGTGATTGCCGTTACCAGTTTGTGGGGAAGGGGGAGGGGGAAGTAGGTAGGCCCATGTATATTATAAATATCTGGTACGAGAATGTTTATATGCTTTTGCGTACCAGTACAGTTATAATAAAACATTTCCGTTATGTATTTCGCTTCGGATCCTTTCATTTAGTTTCCTGTATTTTTCTGTTTGCTGCACGATTGGTGATAGGAGTGTTTCAGTTGCTCCCAATGCCTACGAGTACGGCGGTTTATGAGGAGGAGTTGGACTCCGAGGGACGACCAATCAGACTTCGAGGCTCCACGGATTGGGCACCACCAAGAAAACAGTGGATTTTCACCCTTCATCCTCCTCCGCAAGGGTATTCAGCTGTTTCTTTTCTTGCAGTTTCTTTGATGAGGACTAGCGCTGGATGTTAGTTGAAGAAAACAGTTAGCATGGGGTACGAAATGGTTGCGTATTGAATATTATGTACGAAAAAAATGTTTTAAAAAATGTTTACCGTCCTTCCCCCTCTATATATCGAACGCATTTTAAGTGTTGTGGTTGTCTGCTGAAAAGAGAAAGCGACGGTGGATGGAAGCGATTTGCCAAATTTTTTTCAGCTTCTCCTTCAGTGATCGAATGCGTAATGTAGAATTTCACGAAAAGTTTCACCGTTTGAAGCACATTTCGAGGCGCTGATTGGTGAGGGAAAAATTCGGAATCTTTCATGAAATCGAGAACACTAGGTCCGTTTTCTTTCACAGGACGTAAACATCTGTGCATTGGCTGCACTCTGTGTCCGTCAAGCGGTGCTTTAAAAATAAATTATCTGTTCTTGAAATTTATGTATAATGGTCATCTATCTCCTTCTCGTACGCCGTTCTCCTGCTAACAACAGCACTCGTTGTATTGCGTTTGTCTGTAAAATTTTTCTTCTCCTCTTCTTTTCCCCCACAATCATTTTTTGAGGTCTATGACCGCGATTAAAGTGTTATTTTAGCGTTCGCCGAATGTTAGAGCAGCAAAGCAATCGTTGCGCTGGGTGTGGGATCAAAGTGAATCGAGTGTACGCTCGTCGAATGCGCTATTGCGATTACTATGGCAAATTGTTTTGCCAGCGATGCCATCAGGGTGCCAAAATGCGTATCCCTGCGCGTATTATACACCAGTGGAATTTTAGGTTTGTTTTTCATCTTTTTTCCCGCGAAACAGGCGGTCATTTCGTTGGGAATCCCGTGGAAATGTTTTTCAAAGCCCTAAATTTTCTACACGTTTGAGCACTCCACAAGAAGACTCTTCCATTTTATATGAACTTTTCAGAGCTATTCATTAAAATTTTCGGAGGAAACATGCAAGAGTGAAGTGGACTTAAGATCCATGATCTACTTTGAAAACCAACTTAGAAAAATTGATGAGAAATTTCCGGGATAATTCCAAGTGGTTGCATAAACGGAAAATTTCCTCAATCTGAGAAAAGAATCCGGCTGGGGACATAATTCATATGCTTCATGGGAGCTTTCTCGATACGTCCAAATTTTATGTAAAATCCAATTATCTGCCAAACCTTAAGATATTTCCTTACGAATGAGTTGGTAGTTTTCCTGGAAATTTTTCATTCATATTCCTTCAAATTCAGGTATCTCTGGGAAGCATTGATTGCCATTTTTCGGAATCATTGCTCAGGATGAAGTAATCCATGGCACAGGTCGTCTGTGATGAAATTTGGGCCTTTTCATTTATAATTAAATTTTCTAGTTGTTTGGTTTAAGTCAGTTACTTTTAAGACCTTAATTGCAAGCCGTAGGCCATCCTTACCAATTTATATCTTTTCCTATCAGGTCATATCCTCATTAATTCAATCCATATCAAATCATAGGAAGACCATCTTATTGTTTAAGATATCAGTGATCTTACTGTGAGTAACAAGGATTGGCGATTAACTATCGAATCCGAACTTCACCGTCATTACATGCCGAACTTTTTCTGTTCATTTTATCGGTCTCGTTTAGGGAATACCCTGTATCGGATATAGCGCAACGATTTTTGTTGGATAATTATTCTCAGCCAGTTATTAACGCATCCGCAGTGGATGCTGGCTTCTATTTGCGTGTGCGACGTTTACGTCAGATGCGAATATTTAGAACAAAATTAGTTCATTTATGGCCGTTTATTCGTTTGTGTTCAATTACTGAGAAGACCGTTACGAAATATGGGAAGTAAGTTTTCGGCTTTAATTCACTTTTTCAGTTGTTGGTCTAAAAACGAGAAAATTTTCAACTTTTGTACGGGTAGTTTAGATTTTTTTTTTTTTTTGAAAGGAACGTTTAAAAAAAGGGTATTGGTTTTGCGAAGGTGAAGAAGTATTCGTTCATGCACAACTTTCCTTGGTCGGTGCATTGTTTGCGGAGTTTTTTTTTTCGAGGGGGAGGGGGGAGGGGAGTTTAGGAAACACTATACTTCCCATCTCACAACGGAAAACTTATAAATCCTACGTCTTGTTCAACTGGTTTAACTGCAAAGGTATATGTGCAGCATTTTGCACGAAAACTTCGAACAAATATTTTTGGAATGTGCAAATCAGCAAAACACCTTTAAAAATCTTTGAGAATTTTGAGGATTACGGAATTTCCTTTTTTTTGGAATATTGTCATTATTCAATCGAGGTTCGTGAAATTGAAGTTGCAGTTTGCGTTCGATGTTTACGTCAGTGCCTCGTCATATATTATGCGATGCGGATGCATATTCAATGGCTGATCTAGAGAACGCAAATAATGGCGATCTTATTCGTCTCATCGAGCCGCTAGTACGTTACGGTCAATACCATGTCGAAGGATGTAAGGTAAGTTGGGTTTTTTTTGCCGGCTTGAAGAATGACAGTTGTGTGAGAGTAATGTGCTTTCGTCTTGATCGTTCAATATAATACAAATTCGAGTCTTATTTTCTGTTTGCTATTCGCACTTTTGTCTTCTTTTTTTTTGAAAAGTTCCGAAAGCAACTGGACTTCAATTCTTAGAATGGGTTGTCAAGATTTTTTTTAGGGGAGAGGGCAGCACTGAAATACGGATACGTCTACTGTCGGAAAAGGAGTCGTTATAGGAACGAGTACTTTGAACTGGATGTAGAATTTAGTTGGAGGAAAGGTTGTTGATCGTATGATTGTTGTAAAAAGTTGTAAAGAAATCAGTCGCTAGGAACGGTTTCGAATTAATGATGCATAAGAAGTGTTTTGTTATAAAATTTTTGTTATAAGATATAATCTTTATTAATTTCATATGTGAATAGTGAGCAGGATTGATTTTGTGTTGATCTGATCACATACAAAACATAAGTGTGTCATATTATATTTGCTTTTAATTGGTATATTGCAAGGTGTCCGGTTGAATTTGAACAAGCAGCATTAGGATTAACCCCGTAGAAGTTGTTCTGGTTCACGAATTGTGTGGATTTCCACTGTACTGCATGAGCGCATTAAGCCAAAGAAAAAATAACAAAAATATTGTTACTGGTTATTTGTTGACTTACGTATGCATGGCTTTAGGAATGTCGCGCAGTATCATATTATTTGTTGATAATCATACTTTATCATACCTAATCAATATCATGCTTTAGCCGTATCATGTTATTTGTTGATAATCATACTTTACAGTGCCTCATCAATATCGCGCTTTGGCAGTATCATCTTATTTGTTGAATTATGCATGTATATGGTTTTAGCAGTGTCATGCACGTGCATTCGTATGTGAGCTGTGCGATCGAAACGAAGAGCTGCTCTTTCCATTCCAGTTGGATAAAGTGTATCGTTGCGATCAGTGTGGATCCCTGTCGCATATTCAGTGCGCTGCAAAACGTTTCAAAACCCATCGTCCATGTCCAAAATGTGTTCGTATCGCTGTTAATAGGTAATTTTTTTCGAAATTTTTTTAAGCTGAATTCTTTCGCTAAAGTATGATTGATGGAATGCGCCTAGAATATTAAGTATGGATGCATATTATTTTCATACCAAACCATCATCATATTCTAAGTACAGAACGGTAATTTAACAAAGAACGATCTTTTTGCTCGAGGAAAACGCTCATGTTTATCCGAAGAGCAGTGGACCACTGAGTCTCCAAAATTTTTATTCATGAATGCTGACGAAGGGGTCATTCTTTTTCTCAAATTTAGAGGATGCGTATGATCTGAGGCGTAAGGCTTCTCAGTCCTCAACATTTTAATATTTTCTAACGTTTTGTTTGGCATGGAAACAGCTAGGGTGGCTGAAAAAAAAAAGAAAGGATAATGTCAAGTTAAGGCCCGGATGCAGTAAAATTAAGTCTGCGGTTACAAATCTTTTTTAATTTCTTGGCTTTGATCGGTTGTGTAATATATGAGCTGACGTGTATTTTTAGCTTTTTAATTTTATTTATTTAAAAACTAATGTGTAAAATAGCAGCGTTATGAAAATCACAGTATGCTTTCATCGGTCGAAAAAAATCTAAAAAATATTAGGATTGAGGAGTTTTTCTTGTTCAAGGCTAGAGGTGGACGTCGTGTCGACAACCCTTCCCCTTCTCTGTCCCATCCCCTACCCGGTCTTCCATTCTCTGTTTGGTGTGATAAGGCATTCGTTTAATGGAGTTATATCCAAATCTTTTTTTCCTCCCCCCTTCCCACCCCTTCCCCCTTCGCCTCCTCCATGTTCGACGTCAGCGCAGTTATGCCGAACGTATTGTATGTTTTCAGTGAGCGCCACCGTCGTCATTCTACGAGCTCGATAGCATCACCAGAGATGGGTGGAACGAATTCGTAGTGACAGCGTTCCGCTTTACTCGCTTCTCGAGTATTATTCTGTGCATGCTATTTGATATTTCACGTTTTTTTTAAAATGAGCCAGCCGCTACAGTGATTTATGGTGATTTTAGGATTTGTTGTGGCTGTTCAGCTTATGAGATGATTTTTTATTAACTAGGACGCGCCAGTTGTCGCATAATAATTTTGAAACTTTTTTGCTTACTCTTTTCTCTGTCTTTCTGTTTCCTTGCTCATCTTATGCCGTAATTGATCTGTTAACGTAGACTGAAGGGACAGGTGTTCTATAGAAAAGAGAAAGTATTTCGTCTTTGTTGAATTCAGACTTTTCATTGTCATAAAATACTCATATATCATAAAAACACAAAGTGGAGTATTAATATTGAATATACCATCTCAGGCCCATAACCGGGGGCGAAGAAAGAAATTCATCTTCCCGGGACGAAATCGTTGGGGAATTAGGGAGGTGCCCCCCGCCACCTCTCCTCTCGCCCTTCCTCACTCGCTTTTCACTGAGATTCATATGCAGCGTGCGTAATAATGCCCGTCAAAATGTTTTTATCGAAATGCGTTCCTTGAGGAACGGATCATTGCATAGAGCTTCGGAACAAGGGTTGGAGTACCCGCAGCCCAGGTTTTACATTATCAACTTTGATAAGCACTGATAATATGGCGTTCCCAAATTATGCCCGCTCATGATGATAGCAGCTTGGGCAAATTTTTTTTGAGAAAACATTTTCAGGTTTTTGAACGAGAGTAAACGCAGTCGATCAGCTTCAGTTTGGAACACTCAAATGTGCATTTATTTTTTCCTGCGATGTTTTGTCGAGGCATAGTAACTTGCATTTATGGGTTCCTTCCTTTTTTTTTTTTCCCCCCCCCCCCCCCCCCTCCGTCTGCCTCTCTCCCGACTTTCGACGGCTAGTCCCAGTTATGAGCCTGCGTAGACTTATAAGAGATTTGGGAAGAAAGATATGAAGAATAAAATAAAAATTATTTAGTTCATTCTCACAGCAGAAGTGAATTTGAAACTGTTATATCAGAATTTTGATAAATTTTTCTGTCAATGCAGTTGTAATAATCAACTCACGATAACGGTTCGACATGCTACGGTTGTGTTATTTTTAAGCACGTTCATTGTTTCCAAGTCTCGATCGAGCATCTCTGAAATTGTTTGATTCTCTTATATCCATTCCTTTGCTGTTCACAACGCTAATGTACGGAAATTGATGCCGTACTTGGCGATTTTTTGATTGCGAAGAGTTATTGTCCTAAGGTAAGTGTAAATACAACGTATAACCCTTAAGAGATACCAATGAAGACTTTCTGTTTACAGAACTTGCATTTGCAGACAATGGGATGGATTTATATTTATGCGCTAAATATGTATGAATTCTTTTGAGTAGCCAGACTGATAGATATGTTTTGTTGCAACAGAGCTTGCATCTTACTTACTGCGATTGTTTTTTTTAATCCTCAGGCTAAACTTGCAGTTGTTTTATCTCGCCCAGAGTCACACGGTGTTTGGACTGTTGCATGGCATGCTCAGATGCCCTTAACAGGTCAAAGGTCAAAACGATTGAGAGGTTTGTTAATGAAAAGTCGACATCGCTGTACAAATCTAGAGTCGCCGAAGCGTCGGTACTTATTGAGTTCGACTACGGTGGGAAGTGAGAGGGAAGGGGGGGGATGGATCTTTTATAAGTAGAAGAAAAGAATCGAAAGATTTACTCTTCCGCACCCTGTTTTAGTCGACGCCATGACAAAATTTCATCTTATTTCTCTTCAGTTGTTTGCACGCTATTTAGTTCTATATTTTTGATGTTTAAAAGAGCAATTTTGTATAAAATTTTTAAAAATATTTTTTTTTAAGAAGCCAGTCTTTCTTGTTCAATACCCATGTGTCGAGCCGTATCGCCCGTTGTTATTAAGTTTTTGCTTTGAAAGAAAAAATCATTATTGCTTTTGCCAAACGATTTTAATATCTGTTCTATTGTTTACCTTTTTTTCTCGTTCTTCATATCGTTGGTTTGTATCCAGAACTATAACTTTTTTCAGGCTCAACCAATGGAACTATTTTATTCATAGGACGATGATGATTGTTTTATTTGTTTTGAAATATTTTAAGCTTTAACTTATTTGTTTTCGACTTCTGTGATATAGCGACCTAATGCATAATCGTTTATTGATTATTTAGTTCATTTCCCTGGTTTCATTTTGTGTGTAATCATTCTTCTGTTGTTGTCTCTTCACATAATCGATGCTTTTTTGCATGCTTTCATGATCCATCGCATTTACGCATGTTTGAAAGGATGGCATTTTTGTTTTCTTATAATGGATGAGAGAACGGTTACATTTAATGTATCGTATGGTGAAACGTTGTAGTACATAAGCTGTCATGTTTTGTTTGGGGGCAGGCAGCGTGCTGGTGATCAGAAGAGATAACGATGACCTAATTTTGCTCATTTGTTTTTTCATTCGCTTAAATCGATTATAGAAACCATCACATTTTTCATGGAAGACAAACGACTTTATAAAGAAATCATGAGTTGCACTAAGCGTAAGCTGTCAAAAAAATGCTGTGCAATAGCACAGCAAAGGCCATTTGCTAATATATCGTTCAGTTATCATCTGTCTTCTTCGTCATGTTAGGGAAGCTGCTACTAAAGAGATGGGACAGGAGCCGAAAATACTTACGCTGAAACTACCTACGTTAATACCAATTTTCGATTTCCGAAACTCTCAATCGCGATATTGGCTTGTTTTTTTCTTTGCGTTCGGCATATGTTGCTTGAGTGAACGTTAAAAATGGAGCCCACTAATTAGGCTAGTAGGACCACCCCTTAATTAGGCGGGTATTCCATCGTTGAGTAGGTCGTTCTCGAGTCATAATTAAGGGTTATAAGGCGCACCTGAAGGTAGATGACACTACTCGTGTAGCCATCATCACATTTCAATAAATACAGTTTAGTACTTGAAACGTTGACTTATAATCACAAGAAACATTCATTTCATGACAGGGAACTGGACACGTTCGACTGTATTCTGCTGCACGTGAAAACCACCGTGGGTTATTAGTGGGGATGAGGGAGGGGGGTGGTGAGGGAAGGGATGGGGTGGGGCGACAATCGGGATTGTTTCGATACGTTTTGCTTCGTATGAGAGGGTTTTTGGGTGAGGTTCACGCTAAGCCAGTTGCATTTCATTGTTCCATCTTCCTTCCCCATCGCAGTTGGGGAAGGAAGATGGAACAATGAATCTTTGAATTTAGTTGGATGATCTTTGAATTTAGGATTTGAGTAAAAGATATTCAATGAAAAGTAATGGTAATAATAATATAAAAATAAGCAGGTGCAAATAAAAATAAGCACAAATAAATATTAATAATAAAGTAACAATAATAAGCACAAAAGCACAAATAATAATGAAAATAATAATAAAAAATAAAAATTAATAAAAAAATGAGCACAAAAAAAGTAATGAAAAATCGTTGCCAGGTACGATGACTCAATTTTATGTTCGAAGAGAGGATAACATTTTTAAAGCGTATTGAAAATGTCTCGCATATTTTGTGCTTACAAAGTTATCAATTTTGATAATGAACAATTAGAGTTTACCGCAACGATATATTTTGGTTTATGCATCCCGCTGATTATGTATTGTTTTTTTCCTTCAAACGAAAGCTTATATTATTTATCGTAACTGTAAAGGCTTAGAAACTTAAAAGCTTATTTCAAGAGTTAATTAATGAAAGCTTTACATTAATTGCTTATTCTGTGAAAATCGATTTAAGCTGATTTAGTTGAAATTAATTACTTTGCATAAGGATAAATGAAAGTACGGCAAACGTGCGGTCTTATGAGCTTCAATGCGTTGAGCTATTGTTCAACACTAGACTCTCTATGTTGTTGTTATTTGAACTGTTCTTATGGGTCCTGCCGTTTATCGTCGTGGGAAGGTATGATTGAGTCGGTAAAGAAATAAGTTCGAGGTTTGTTTTTTTCAGGAAGAAATAGAAATGGAAAAGAAATTGAGGCCTATTAGCAGTCTAAAAAATTTAAAAAAAAAAATGAAACTGCGTAAAAATTGTTCGCCTTTGGGATACATAGGGAATCGGATGTTTTTCATACTGCAGTTTCGGTCTTGAGGCGCCGAGCGGTAGATGTTGCTTACGACCACAAAAAGTATAGTAACCAAAGCTTTTATTTACAGGCAGTAAAGAGAAAAAACGCACAACGATTCGAGAAACGAGCACCGATAAGTGTATGTATGTATGTATGTATGTGTGTATGTATGTATGTATGTATGTATGTATGTATGTATGTATGTATGTATGTATGTATGTATGTATGTATGTATGTATGTATGTATGTATGTATGTATGTATGTATGTATGTATGTATGTATGTATGTATGTATGTATGTATGTATGTATGTATGTATGTATGTATGTATGTATGTATGTATGTATGTATGTATGTATGTATGTATGTATGTATGTATGTATGTATGTATGTATGTATGTATGTATGTATGTATGTATGTATGTATGTATGTATGTATGTATGTATGTATGTATGTATGTATGTATGTATGTATGTATGTATGTATGTATGTATGTATGTATGTATGTATGTATGTATGTATGTATGTATGTATGTATGTATGTATGTATGTATGTATGTATGTATGTATGTATGTATGTATGTATGTATGTATGTATGTATGTATGTATGTATGTATGTATGTATGTATGTATGTATGTATGTATGTATGTATGTATGTATGTATGTATGTATGTATGTATGTATGTATGTATGTATGTATGTATGTATGTATGTATGTATGTATGTATGTATGTATGTATGTATGTATGTATGTATGTATGTATGTATGTATGTATGTATGTATGTATGTATGTATGTATGTATGTATGTATGTATGTATGTATGTATGTATGTATGTATGTATGTATGTATGTATGTATGTATGTATGTATGTATGTATGTATGTATGTATGTATGTATGTATGTATGTATGTATGTATGTATGTATGTATGTATGTATGTATGTATGTATGTATGTATGTATGTATGTATGTATGTATGTATGTATGTATGTATGTATGTATGTATGTATGTATGTATGTATGTATGTATGTATGTATGTATGTATGTATGTATGTATGTATGTATGTATGTATGTATGTATGTGTGTATGTATGTATGTATGTATGTATGTATGTATGTATGTATGTATGTATGGAAATACGATATTGGAAAGGAACAAAAAAAACAAAAATAAAAGAACTTGAAAAGAAATAAAAGAGTCGAAGTGAAAAAAAAAAACGAAATCGATATATGCTCGGGTAGGGTATTGGAAGTTGGAAGTCATTTGAAACAGGAATGCGATACGTCGTCTGTTCGCTGTCCACTGCAACAGTGATCAGTCTTCAAAGTGTCAGTATCAAACACGGAAAGTGTCAATGTGCACTTAGGACGTTGACAGGAAGTGAATTGCAACGAGTAATTAAACGGTTTGCAAAAGAAAAGCACTAGATGACTACGATCTTCATATATTGTTGCGTTCGGAAATGAAGGAGGTTATCACCGCATAGTCTTTTAGGGAAAACTTAGGAAAAAAAACGAAGATGGATCCATATGGGTAAATCCAGAAAAAAAAGATTCTATACAGGTCTATTTTAGCTCGTCTCAATTCAAGCGTTTCAACACCCTTTAAGAAGTTCACAATATTTGGTCATATTATAACTACAGTCTTTTTAAAAGCAGATTTGAGTGAAAGATCGTTAGATCTACTCAATACGAGTCCTTCTTTTTAAGCTTATACTTATTAAGCTTATATTTTAAGCAGTCATTCCTTTTAAACATAAACGCCAAAACTCTTAAGCTTATATTAAAGCAAGCAGCGAACATAAATTTTAAAGGCGGATACATAAATACAACTATCGAATATTAGAGGACTTCAGCGAACCAAAGAGATGGTGACATTTTGCGATAGTCGGCTTCTTGGATAATCTAGCTGGTGAGGGACTTAAACGGTAACTTGGAACAGATAAGAAGGCCTAGATCACGATCATACTCGAAAGGACATAATGTCGACTTCTCAAGCACATAGGAACGTCAATTATTATGCCGACCGGCACGAAGAACAGCACATTTGGGAACAGGAATAGAAAGGAACGGTTGAAGTAATCTCGTTCTTTCACCCACTTTTGGGCACTTACATGTGGTCGTCGTCATATATTCACGACTCTTCGTTTTTTATCAATTGCGCATTCTTTTAGAAATTGATCTCTCATGAAATTATCAGGCTTTATGTCGGCTTATCAGTGATCCTGATAGAGCTTTCAACGCTCATTAATAAACTGAAATTAATAAACTCATTAATGGACTGGAATTAGATTTTGCCTGATACTTTTGAAAGAGACCAATTTCTCAAAGAGTGCACAGTTGAAGAAAAACGAAAGGTCGCTAAAATATGTGGAGCAAATTTTGTTAGGGATGAAGCTGCCTATCTTTTGTAATGATCAAAAGATCTCGATATTACTTGGAATGTACGAACGAAAAAGCGGAACCTTTCGTTAAAAAACATGATTCCACGCCATCGCCATCAGGCATTACCCACATATACTTCTCTCTTTCCCCTCTCTCTCTTTCTCTGTCTCTCTCCCTCTCCCTCTCCCTCTCTCCCTGTCTTTCTGCTAATAGTATACCGATGTGTCGTTCCATCTTTTGGCGAGCTGATTCATGCGTACAACATACGCCATGCTTAAACATATTGCTTTAACGGTACGTTATTTTCAGTTCTTTATACGACAAATTGTTTCTCGTACGTTAAGCCTTCTCGATGAAGTGATTGAGATTTAAGCAACTAGTGCTATTTTAAGCAACGCTTATAAATTGATAGAAGTTACTTCTAAATTGTATTATATCTGAATGCATGCTAAGCTCGAATACAAAAGTTTGAACGGCGAATATGATCTCTGAACTAATTTACATAAACATTTACTTTATGAGTTTTAATAATTTTTAGAAATTTTTTTCACATTTTTATAGAATTTCTAATTTTTTTTAATTATAAAGTCGGTATTCGCATTTTTAGAGAGTTTTTAACACAACCGACAATGGATTCATCGAATAGCAGTTTAGTACAATTAATTGTTACATCTTTCATCTCGTTAACTCTCATGTTGGCGCTTTCATTGAAAAAAAAATTTCACAAAAGAAAACCCCTAAACGCATAAAATAATTTTTATTTCGTTAGCGCATTGTTTTGAATAATCCCTCCTTTGAAATGCATTTTTGCAACCCCCCTTCCACCCCTCCTCATCCATTCGTTAGGGCATATGTGAAATTCACAGCCTTGGGAGAGGGGGGGGGGGGTTCTTCCTGCATCGCCAAGGCGAGCATATGTAAATTTTACGATTCTTATACAAATAACATGATGCTGGAGCAGGAAAACATAGATTTTGTACGCTTACTACACATCTTAGTAACTTATAAAGTAATACGATTGTCATCGAATCTCTTCAATTGTTCGAATTCTATACGAAATGGTATTCGTCGATTTGAAAAGAGTATTTGTATACCGATGAGTTTGTACGTGACGAATGTTTACAGTTAGTCGACAAAATCGAGAATGCAATAGATGCAGCTAATCATGATAGCACATCACCATCCATCATGAACGTTATACAATCGGGTACGGTTGTGCTTTAGCAACAAAAACAAAAGTGTCTATAAAGCATCTCTGTTTTACAGTTTTCTAGCAGTAATATCAATTGTATCTTCTAAGTGATTTTGTTACTTTTTAGTAACGACTCTCTTATTTGAATTTAGTTCAACTTTTAATTTACTCTATTTCAAAAGATTTACTGAACTACACTTTTAATAAGTTCATAGCTAGCTTATAATAGAAAGTTAACTTTTAGTTTTTTTTTTCACTCCCCTCTTCCATAATTTTTTTACTCCCTTTCCCCATAATTCTTTCCACTCCCCTCCCCCACAATTTTTTCACTCCCCTCCTCCATAACTTTTTTTAAATTCCCCTCCATAATTTTTCTCACTCCCCTCCCCATAATTTTTTTAGTCCCCTCCCCAATAATTCCTTTCTCTCTCCTCCTTCATAATTTTTTTCACTCCCCTTCACCTTTCGTCATCTTATAATTATTTATCATTCGAATATAAATGGCGAATACTCAATGATGGAATACAATAAATATTTTCAAATACTGAGAATTGCGTTTGTTTTTCTTCATAAGAAAGTGCTTCAAACCGCCGAATTCAGTTTCCTTCTCAAATTGAGCCTCTCGTTTCCTGCAGATGGAAGGACGTTCGCCCAAACTGATTGTCCCACTTGAATTGAGCCCCTCCCTTAACTTTATTATTCGGACGTTTAGATGCGAAATTTTACACACAAGTTCTCCTTAAATTCGGTTTCCCTTCGAATATCATTCAGCCTCCCATTTAGCGATTTCACTTCGTACAAGCGATCTGCTTTCCCCTCTTTCCCATTC
>JPKZ01002961.1:56115-69165 GCA_000803305.1 Toxocara canis | reverse complement strand
TTACTGAAGCAAAGAATCATAAGTAAGGGCACCATACAGCAAAGTTTTGAGAATCAAATACCGTATCGTTTAAAGAAAATAAAGAGCGCTTGTAAACTGGCACTTATGTAACGAACATTATTCATCGCTTCGTGTGAAGAAAATTCTATTTAAAAGTTATATTTTCTTCTTTTCATAATACTTTTTGAAAAATTCGCAATACTTTTAGACTTTTTTAAAAGATTAAACTTTTCAACTTTAAAAAAAGCTTAAAAGTTTAGACTTTTTCAAAAAGGTTTAGATTTTTCAACTTTTTTAAAAATAAAATTTAATCAAACATATTACTTTTACATTAAACATAAAATTTTTAAAATTTTCTATGAGTGTCAATTGTGGAAATTTGATGCGCTTTTTCAACAGCATTATTGCTTTCAACGTTCACGATACTGAATCACCTAGAGCATACCGCAGTATCTCCAAATTGAGCTCTCCTTTAAGATTAGTGCTGTTTCAAAAACTAAATGTTTCGTTTTCTAGAATATCTGAACGCTAAGGGTTCAGAAGTTCTAAAAGAAGCATTAATCGTTTCAAATGTCATCGTAAACCTCAATAACATTACGCAAAGTTCCGCTCCCCACTCGCCAAGTTAATACGACATTAGAGTAAAACTTATTATGACCTCAGGTTGTGCTATCGTAATGTTGTGTAATGGCCTCAGATTGTGCTACCGTGAGTATAATGACCCCAGGATGTGCTACCGTAATGTTGTATAATGACCTCAGGTTGTGCTACCGTAATGTTGTCGACCATACGATTATGCTCGAATATTGCTGGCATATTGTCTGGTTTCGCGTTTTTGGTCCTAATAGTCGTGCTGCCAACAATGATGAGCGAACTAGCCCATATGGAAGAGGAGCTAAACGTGCATCGAATTGAATTCAATGAAATGTCAAATAAGATGTGGAGTGAACTGGTCGAACAGACAACCCTCTTACGATCGGCTCGATCCATACGTAAACCTTCATCGTTCAGAACGAGGCTTAGGCGACAATGTTCGTTTACAAGCATCAATTACGATTACTGTTTGAGTGTAATGATGAATTTCAGCTCTTCTATTGGCCTGAGTCAGGGAAATCAGAAAAAAGAAATGAGGAAAACTCGTTTTCTAGAATTTTTTTCTAAATAACGAATGCTCGGAACTTATGAATATTAATAAGTACTGCTTTATAAGTGATCATTTATCTTTTCATTAATGAAAATGCTCTCGTTTTCTCTTCCCTATAGTTACAGGTTTTTTCGCCACTAGACCTTTTTCTTCCTTCGGTCATGCTGGGATCAATAGTTCCCAGTAAACCTAGAAGGGCTAGATGAATACGGAGTCTCGCAATGATTTTCGATTCCATTCATTCCCTCGTTTATTACTTTGGGTCTCTATCATCCATATTCGGCATCAAAACGAATGAAATTCTTTTTAAGGGTTCTCGCATCAAGTGACCGCGACAGCGTCTTCCGCTGTCTTATCGCCTTTTTCATGCTCGTCGCATGTAAAATGTGAAAAAGGGCGAAAAAGAACGAAGATGGGCGAAAAAGGTCGAAAAAGGACGAAAAAGGCGAAAAGTACAAGAAAGGACGAAAAAACGTTTGGAACTTAGATGACCATTTGGAATTTGATACGATTATCCCCTTCAATCTATAAGGGAATTTTAGTGGCTGACTTTCGGCTAAGCTAATACTTTTAAAATCTTCGCAAAAAAACGGTCGAAGTTCTTAAATGCATAAAACCATCGCAAAGAAAGATCCCCTGAGATCTGATATTTTAAGAACGTCTAGAATTTGTTGCTACAGATGGTGGTGAATATGGCGATAATGATGGTTCCGAATGGAGCGATGCTGGAGCCGAAACGAGCGGTAGTGCAGAAAGACCCGTTAACAAATGTCCTAAAGGACCACAAGGACCTCCTGGAGGTGCAGGAGAACGAGGTTGATGCAATTTTGTTCGCAACAAAACTAACAGCTATTTTTGAAAAGTGTTTGGAGGGCGGGGGGGGGGGGGTAAGGAATCTTTCCGCTTTTACATTCATGACAGAACCAATGAAGGGTCTCAATTCAAAATTTCGTTGAGCATTCTAATTGTACTT
The DNA here is from genome assembly GCA_000803305.1 of Toxocara canis. Classification (NCBI taxonomy): domain Eukaryota; kingdom Metazoa; phylum Nematoda; class Chromadorea; order Rhabditida; family Toxocaridae; genus Toxocara; species Toxocara canis. The sequence continues at coordinate 67,048 of JPKZ01002961.1, read as the reverse complement.
GTTGCGGAAAAGTTACTCGAAATTCAAAATCTGATCGATCACTTTGCTGGGACTACTGATGTGGTCTTCTCATTGCTAGATGCATACTTCCTAACGTTGGAGCATCCAGTTTGCTGGTAGCTTTCTTTATAGTGACTTGTCTGACTGATCACGCGCACCAGAGTGGACGCCTACTATACCTTTGTTAAAAAGTCGACTCCTTTTGTGCCAGGTACAATTGTAAAATACTCGAGCTTTTAGTTCAGTGCTGTCTGGCAACTAGTGCATAAGCTGTGTTGCTATATTGTGAAAAATTTAAGGAATGGACGGCATGGATGGCGAACCAGGAAAACCGGGTAAAGATGGCGAATACGAAAGTCCAAAGAAAGGTCCATGTTCACCGTGTCCTGCAGGTCCACCCGGTTTCCCTGGCTACAAAGGGATGAGGGGACCACGTGGCCTAAAAGGGGCCAAGGGTCCACGTGGGCCACCAGGTAAATTATAATTCTTGTGAAATTTCGTAATACATGTGAGCTTTCGCAATTTCTTTTTGATTTAAACAGGATTACGCATGTTGAAGTTCAAGACAACTAATATTACAGGACTCAGTTTCAAAATCGCTCCAACGCTCAAGCATTTTAAGAAATTAGGTGGAAATTTAACTGAATTTGTACATCTTGAGCTTTTGCAGGCCGTAGCGGAGAAAGAGGTGATGAAGGAACAGAAGGTGATCTCGGTTTTCCGGGAGAAGATGGACCTCCTGGCAATCAAGGTAAAAAATCATTTCCAGCTAACTTATTATCTTATTCACTGTTAATTTACTATGGTTTTGTTAAGTTACTCTGATCGACAAATACTACTTTGATAATGATACAAGTTAGAACTGTAAACGATGTTGATAATCGGTATTTCACTGCAAAAACTGTTTCTTCAAAATGTACGCTATTTCTGGTCAATTTTGGTTATTTTATGTTCTCTTCATTTTCTACTTTTGTAGCCATTTTCTTCCCATTGTCTCATAGGAGGCGGATCCTTATCGATGAAATTTATTGCCAACGAAAGGGAGGGTGAAGGTTTTTGCGGTACCACGACGTTGGTTTAGGTTGGAACCACAGGTTTGTGTTACATCAGTAACGTGAATCATAATAGGTAACAGAGTAAAAAAAATCCGTTTTTCTAGGTGAGCGTATCTTGATAACTGCTACATATGCTCTATGACTGTATTTTCCATGTGCTGTACTAAAATCCTTAGTAATAAGGCTTTCGACACAGATAAATTCTAATCAGATTTGGTAGAGTTGAATTTTGCGTATCGTTTGAAATCTTCACTAAATAAAAACAGCTACAATCTAATCCAGGTCCACGCGGAAAAGATGGAACTAGATACGCAAAAGGTCCACGAGGACCGAAAGGAAAGACTGGTCCACAGGGTCCAAATGGAGATGAAGGAAGACCTGGTGAGCGAGGAGAGGATGCACCAGCTGGTGAGTTCCCCTTACAAGACCTTTTTTTTTTTCCTTAAATAAAACGACTACTTTCGCTCATTATTTTCTCTACCTTGTTAGACGCCATTGTTTCGGGTAGTCGTTCCATATAAATTCAGCCAGTCTCTAGAAGTCTCTAGTGTTTTCTAGACTAGAATTTTATAAGATTCTTTTGATAAGCGTTGTGATCAGTTCAGATCGATCGATGCTCAAGAATTCGTTTGATCCTAGCAAATTGGAAAAAAAAGTGCAACGGCTTCAAAGTAGATCAACAAGTTTAAAAAATTTAATTCAAATATGACATTGCTTATGTAAATATCCGAATATGACACAAAATATAAAAAATGGTTTTAAAAAATATAAAATGATGAAAATTTATTTTCGTTTTGGACCACATCAAAAGATGCTTTCATAACGCTTATCGTTTTTGGTTCTCAATGATTTTTCAAACAAAATTTTCATCATTAAGTAATTGCAACTATAAACGTAACATATAGAAATGAGAAAAGCTTAACGAATTATGTATACCTTTTCAATCTACCAAATTACACTTCTTCGATCGACGCCGACTGAACGAAGTATATGTGTTATTCTTTACGATTGCTTTCTTTAATGAAACAGTAATTCATTAAACTTGATTCGATGCTTAACAACTGAAGCTAAAGCAGTTAAATTTCGTAGGTAAAATTCGTACACCACGATTACCCGTTAAATTCACTTCGAAAGGGGAGAAAATTTACAAATATTTTCAACCGATCGGAGCGCACTGTCAAATATTCGGATCGCAGTAAGAAAGCAAAGAAACTGCAAGCATGTTGATGAGTCAGTCACATTCCATATTCAAGTCTTTAGTGGAATGTTTTTGCGAGCGGTCATGTGGGGCAAAATTTGAATTTTCGTCGTCTGCGAGCTTCAATGATTCACCTATGAAACCGATGGGTTCCATAGATGAGTCGCCGAAGCGTATATCATTCCAGCCCCCTTCTGGTATGCATTACCAGCTATTCTTAGTCGAACAATTGTTATGGCAGACAATTTCGGACATAAATGCCTATTTCTGAGGCAATTTCGGACATAAATGCCTATTTCTGAGGCAGTTTTAGTTGAAATACTCCTCTCTTTTTTCCAAGTATGAGATTGGAGTCAATTTCAGTCATGACACGTTGGAATTAGCGTATCGATTTTATATTTCAAGTCTCATGGAGTCGAAGAACCTTATCATTTTACCGTGATGAAGATAAGATAACCAAAATATTGGAACGAATAAGTCAGTACGAATTTTTCCATGAGTGATCAGTTGGCAGATCCGAAAGCACCGATCAATACAGGTCGCCGATTGTCGCACACCTAATGAATGCTGATATCAAGAAAACTTAATTTCCAGTTAACTTTGGCTTATAATTTCTCTAAATTTGATTGAAAATTCTTTTGAGATAGAAGCAATCGCTAAATACATTGCTGGAGTTCGTTTAACTTCAATGAAACGTGCTTGTAGGTGCTCCTGGTGATAATGGTCCACGTGGACCACCCGGAATACCTGGCCCTAATGGAAAGCCTGGAGCAAAAGGAAAACAAGGAAAGCCTGGTACTTCTACTCGATCGTATTTTTAAGAAACATCTTTAGAAGTAGCCAATGCAGAAAGCATTAACAAAATGTCGTGGATGTAAATTGTAAGTAAAGGTTGATTAAATTAATTGCAAACTAAACTGAATTAAATTAATTGATTAAATTAAATTAAAAAATTAAATACATCAACAAAATTGAAAATTAAATTAAATTAATTGGAATCATTAACAAAAATTGCGAACCGTAAACTATTTAATTTTTATAAGCAAAGGTAGGAAAACATATATATATATATATCCTAAATGTTAACGCTTCTCCACACATGAGAGGTGTAGTCGTCTTAAGATTTGTAAAACGTCTTAAGCTTATAAATGAGTGCCCAGTGAGGGAGGTGCGAGTTTTTAAAATGCGATCTAAAAGCCCTTTTTCTTGCATGATCATGACCTAGCTCATGAAACTATTCGAACGATCACTATGGGATGACCGAGAATTTTGAAACTTCTTAACCTTTCCGGTTATAACTAGCCTACTGCTCCAGATGTCATAGTCTTCGAGAATGCTCAAATTCAACTTCAGACTCAATCCCACGATAATTGTGGCATTTTTCCAGGCATTTTTGATGGTAATTTGTGTTAGTAAATTCGTTCGTTTGTTTGACATTTAAGTAAAAAGTTGATGCGTTGTAAAATTTGAAATATTCGATATGTACAATCTAGGAGGTGATGCATCGTATTGCTCATGCCCGGAACGTGGAACAAAAACGACAGACAACAACAATGGTGATTTCGCAACGAATGGATCTTGGCAAATCGAATCGTCAACACTGACAACAACACGTGTATATGCAAGACCGTCAATTCGACCTTCATGGAGTAAGTAAATTGATGACATGATCTGATGGGAACAATGCAGTAAATCAGCTGATCTCTGTAGGCAATATGATTGTTGAAAAAATTATTTAGACGTGCGAATAATGAAATTTTTGAAAGTGATAGAGAGGAAAAGTCAATTTGATAAGAAATATATAAAGCGATTCTGCTTAGCCAGTCCCATATCATCGAGAGTGATCATTTATGATCTCGAGAGTATTATCCAGTCCTCTAAATTTCTGATGATTATTAAAGCTTAATATGCCGCTTGCTTCTGAAAAAAAGACGAATTGTTTTTGATAAAAAACATAACGCTGTTCGTCACGCTTCAAATATTGCAAGTTGTATTCGATGCTGAATTTGATGATTTCATTTGTAGTTGATGCCAGCGAGAAAATGAACGAAGATGAGGATGTAGATAGCAAGAGTTCCTATGAAGGTTCGCTCGAAATCGGAGAGATCGAACCGATAACTGTATCCGCTGAGTCGAGAAACTCTTCAGAAATCAGAACCGAGAGGACTGAAACGACTACAAATACCCAAGCAATTGATGCTTCTGAGAAGCGCAACAATCATGAGGCGCTTCAATTTTCTGAAGGAGTTGAAAAGCCGCAAACTTTAGAATTGAAAGTAGCAGGTGATCAAGCAAAACAATCGGAACACTTACACGAGAATACAGAAGCAGTAGAAATTGATCGATCGAATTCGATTGTATATAGCACAACAATTACAAGTACAACTGCGGATACGGTAATTACCGTACAACCTGAACGAGTCATGGATTCTGACGCTTTAGTGGTGACCAAAAAACCAGAAAATCTTGACAGCTCTGAGGATTGCGACGAAACTGAAGAAGATGGAGAACATAAAACAAGCACCGAGATACCAAAAACAACCGAACAGCAAGCGGCGTTCCATCAAGTCGACGGTAGCTCGGAAAATTTAGAAACAATCGAGTTTAAAGAGCGCCCCATAAATGAGTCTGGAAAATTGGAGAAAAATGAAAATTTACAAGAAGTGAAACCAACTATAGAGTCCAATGGATATGACGAAACAACGAAAGCGGTTCAAGAACCATTGAGATCATTAAGTCGAGAAGAAGCTGAAAGCTTAAACAATCAAGTCAGCAATGGTGAAGTGGATTTGCGTGAACGTTTACCACTGAATTCGATAGATGGAAATAAGCAAGAAGAAAAGAACGAAATTCTACGTACTGATGGAAATAGTGAACAATCCGAAGTGTTAAGTAAAGAAAAAGAAAAATCATCAGAGAGTAAAAGTTCCGAAAAATCTTCGATAGTGAAAAATCGTAAAGGTGAAGAGAGAAGAAAAAAAGTCGATCGACATCCTCCATCGATACGACCGAATGACTTCCGAGGACGTCTGGAAAGAAACAAAGATGTAAACAGCAAAAATGGCCCAACTACAACAACTACTATTGCAACGACAACTTATGCTACGGTAGATTTTTTAAAAGACTTCTTTGTTATAGTCGAATGCTGCATGTTGAAGAAAATGTGGACGTCGAAAAAAAAAACTGACAAATGCTAACAGTAAGTAATGAAGGGGTGATAAACAAACAGTAGCGTACTCTTGTTGCCATTAATGCTATTCACTTGAGACCTCTTTCGATTATGGCCCATATGGGAAGGTGAGAGAAGATGGTATGAAGGACCGCCTTCTGTACGTTTATATAAGTGAATTAAATTTAGATCACATATAGGCATTCGTCGTTATCTTCACCTGTATGAGGGATGCTAATTGGTTGTAAATATGAGGGTTTCTGAGAAGGGAGCAGTAGGCAAAATAACAGTGCATCGAACGAGTGAAATGTTTGTGGAAAATTATCGCCGGGAAAGATGAAAATTTCGATAATTTGAGAATGAAAAACGTCAAAAAACTTTTTTAAAAGAGTTCCATAATTTAGCGCTCTCTACTCCTAATATATCCGGGAATTGTGCCCAAGTTTTAGTGAACGGCAAATGGCAGTGCTTTTTCTAAACGATACTTTTAAGTCATGCTTTTATGGTAATTTTTAATTTAATTAGGCGAAATTGATCGAAATTAAAATCGTTAATTTTTCACTTATCTGATGATCACTGATTATCACGATTAGTGGGGAAGAAATATGCTTAAAGATCAAATGATACAACTTGTATGTACTTCGATTTTTAGGTTGACGAGTTGGATATTGTGCTAAGACCCGAATACGATGCAAAGCGAGCATTGGCGATGACGTTGAGGAGAAAGCATCGAACGGCCCGTAAAATGCATGCGTAATCGCACAACACAACTATCGTGTATTACTCGATGCAAAACTCCTCTTGTTAAGTGTATTGTATTGTTTGTTGCCATGTTGAATATTCTGTCTACATGCATTGGTAAATAAAGATCTTCATCCTCGCATTTACTTCAAGAACATATGGAACGTTTAAGCATAGTTACTAGCAATTTCAACAACCTCTGAAGATGGGAGGTTGAGAGATGATTGTTGCCTCCTGGATTACGTTGGGCGAAATTTGTTGCTTCCTGGATTAGGTTGGTAGAGGCTTATTGCATTCTGGCTGGGTTAGATCGAGAGAGGATTACTACCGGCTGGGTAAGCAAGATGCTCTTCGCCAGAAATGCAAGTGAAGAAGGTGCGCGTCAAAGCGGTTAGCTAATAGGCGTGCTGAAGTCATAAAACGTGCGAAAAAAAAGGTTCAAAAGCTCCGTGCAGGTCAGCCGACCAGTGCTTTTATGTAATTCTGCAATTTTACGACTTTATGGTGCGTACCATAGTAAAGTGTGACATCCATATTTATTGCCTCAGGCAACCTATGCTTACTACAAATTCGTTTATTCACACTACTGTACTTCGAAGGCGCTTCCAGATTTTCACCTCATTTTTAAGCTCAAAGGGGATTGGCGTGCCACATGCAAATTTGATGACATCTAATTTTGCTTAGATGTCATAAAATTTGCATATGGCACACAGACAAACGGATAGAGTATATAAAGGTAGTGGCAAAATTTGCATATGGCATACAGACAAACGGATAGAGTATATAAAGGTAGCGGTGCTTTCACGAAATCATTGTTTAGTAGAATTGAGGTGGAGGTCGGTCGGGTAAAATGAAAGGGCGAACAGAGCTGGCTAAGAGGGACGACAAAACGAGGCTGACGTTAAGTATGGTGACGACGGCTGCACTGGAAGATGAGGTACCGATTTCGTGTTGAGGATATTTTTGACATATACTGGTTGCTAAATTGTGATCGGTGTTAGGATTCGCTTGAGAAAAACGAAGGTAGGATTTTTGGTTGATCAGCTGATATTTAGAGCAATATGTGATGCCAAAACATCAGTGAGTCTTTTAAAAAATTCCTGTGTTCTACATGCCATATAAACGGGTGCTGCACACTTTAGCAGTGACCCTTGCATAGGAAAGGTGAATAACATCCTTCCTATGCAAGGTCATTTTGATGTGGATACTTCAACATCCTTCCTATACAAGGTCATTTTGCTTTGGATACTTCACTTTGGATAGCGAGTTTCATAAGCTAGTGTGTATCTTCTGACTCCAGAATCGGACTTCTTTAGAGATTCACTTTCATAGTTAGATTAGAATGTGATCGGTCGTTAAAATGTATTTCAAAAATGTGCGTGAAGGAGCGACAGGCCAGGAATAATGCTAATTAATTTTTTTTAAAACCTGTAAGAGACAACATTCAATGGCTGAAAGACGAGCATCATTCGACGAAAAAATGAATTTCCATTGTGAATCGAGCAGCGTGAAGAGAGTAGTGCTTTTGAGCGTTCCTGAATGTCCCTGAATGAAGACGCAATATTTGTGTTATATATATACACTCCTTTTTTCTTTTCTTACCGGTCGGGCTTTCAGTGCAATGTCTCGATGTTACTGAGGTAATCGCATGCCGACCAGCAGCCACCCCTTTTGCTGTTGTAGCTAGATGTTAATACCACCCGATAGCTGGGCTCAGTGGTATGGTGGGTAGCAGCCTGGAATCGAACCCAGATCTCCTCGCATGCGAAGCGGTGGCTCTACCACTGAGCTACTGCCGCCAATACACATATATATTTTTTTTTTCGGATAAGCACATGCAAAAGAAGCAAATCGAATTGAACTCTTGTTATTTTCGATTTGTATTGACTCATTTCCTATTTCAGGAATACTTTCATGGCTTTCTGCCAAGAGAGGATCTAACCGCACTATTATTGGAGAATGGAGATTTTCTTGTGCGTCTAAGCGAACCGGAGCCAGGTGAAGCACGACAAATAGTTCTATCAATGATGTACGACAAAGGAAATCCCGATATCGAAGTACGGAATCAAATGCTTAAAGTTTATGAATCAAGTTCATTTTAATTAACGATTTAATTCAATTTCTTATAAACTAAGCTCATGCTAACTAAGCTATGTCATTTCTAGCTTGAAAGATTGATCATATTATTAATAGCTTGAAAGATGCCATTATCCTTACTAGCTTAAAAGGTGGATCAATACCCTTACTAGTTTGAAAGATGGATCAATATCCTTGCTAGCTTGAAGGACGGATCAATATCCCTATTAGGATCAATATCCTTACTAGTTTGAAAGATGGATCAGTACTAAGGAAAGATGATTTACGTGTCGCGTCTTCATAGCTGAGTGCACAGAATACGAAGACCATTAATGAAAGTGATATACGGATTGCAGTTAAAGCATATAGTCATTCATACAACAGAAGATGGAAAATGTCAAGTGGACAAAAAAAAGTACTTATCGGTTCCGGAAATGATCGAAACGCATTTGCGAACTGGAGAGCCAATTACAAATGCGGTAAATATAAGTACCAGTTTTATTTTAATTCATTTAGTTGTTATGATTTAAGGTGAAAAACTTATCTATAATTATCTAATAATTATAATTAATTATCTGATAATAATTATCCAAGAATTATCTAAGAATAATTTTTATCTGTAGCGTTTACGTAGACTACTGTATGCGTTATTTACGAATCTGTCTAACACCATTTGCTTATAACGATCAGCTTTGTTATTCGGATTCATCTATCGGCAAAGAAAGTGCAACTAGTTCTTAGGCTATGCGAATGTACAGTCAGTGGGCACTCAGGTTATGGGCCAATGATTGTTGAGGAACGTCTCGTATGCGAATGATCAACAGTTGTATGAAGATCGCACGTACGCGATGCTCGTACCTAATTTTTTTGCCGGACTGGATGCGAACAGCTTATTGCCCTTTCGGATCATTCGAGCAAGGGTTGGGTGGAAGTGGGAAGGGTGGATATGCACCCCTCCTGTCAACTATGATCTGATTATTTTTGCAGTTCATTTCATTTGTTTGTCACACAGCACTTTTAGGATCGGCCGCACGCCGCATTGGTTTTGCTTATTGGGAAGATATACCGGCTAGAAGAAAAATTTGAATCCGTCATCTCCGCTAAGAGTTAAAAGCCCAACGGTTCTATTTCTTGCAATACAAAATTAGTCATGCAAATTCACTGCATTTAGCTTCTATTCGACTCATAAAGAATGCTCGCTATAGTTTGTCTCAAACAGTGAACGTGTAAATATAAAGTAAATAATTTCCGATCCACAACAAAACATCAACATACCATCATAATGCCTCTTCAAATAAATCATCCTCTTCAGTGACATCTAATTTTCGTTATCTCAACTGCTGATATTAAACTGATATGAAGATGACTCAGATTCAGTGCGAAAACGTTATTCGCAAAAATTACTCTCGGCATATGCAAGCTTACTTTGAGAGGGGTGAGTTTATTGACGGCGAATAAACCCAGAGATCGTATGAACACGATAGGTGTTGCCTCTGTACGATATAAACGATTGATCCAGTCGCATACCACCTGCACTGGCATATTATGCCGCTGACCTTTGCTATCATAATCAGACAAATATGTCAGCGCACCTTAAATAAATAACTTTGCGCTTTATCCACTTCATGTAAATTCACCGCTGATTTTACGCTCGGGATAGCGTGGGGGGGGGGGGGGTGGGGGGGGAGGGGGGGGGGGGGTTAGGCAGAGAAGAGATAAGTGTAATTAAATTGTAGCCAGGTTTTAAACAGTCCGTTTCAAGCGTTTATATACGATTTTAAGCAACAAGTGTTTAAGATACGGTTTGAAAAAAAAACGAGCAATTAATGAGGGCATTTTAATAACGACGCCAAAACGTTGATCTTCGAATTATGCAATCGTTGGGAGCGATCATCAACTGAACTAGATAGTAGCTTATGCAAAGAGCAGTTAATAAGCTGCAGATTTATCACGTATGGCCTTTCGAGACGTATCTCATTTCTTATTACCAGAGTTTCAGAACATGATGAGTCATGGCCTCATTTGTTTTTTAATAACTCCGCGGAGTTGTACTTCCGGAGTTATTCTCGTTTCGAAATTCTTTGCGATCGGCATTCAAGCGTACACCTCTTACGTATGGCTTGCACTTCAAAGAGAGTCATTTCCACGAGAAAGAGTATTCAAGTTCCGAGAATAATGGTAATTAAAAGAATTGGAGAATTCGCTCGCTCATAAATGGGCCACTAAAGAGTTCAAAATTTTGATCATGAATCAGGAATTAATTTTGTTTTCAGCCTGGTACGATATTACGAAGACCGATTATTCGACAACCGTGGGAGTTATCGCACGATGACATTACTCTGGTGCAAAAAATCGGTGAAGGCGCTTTTGGAGAAGTTCATCGAGGGAAACTGCGACTGCCAACCAGAAAGTATGTCGAAGTGGCGATTAAAATCGTGAGTAATTTTTGTCCTGAAATTCCCCCCCCCCCCCCCCCACCTAGCTCCCTTTTCCCTTTCCTGACTCCGGTTGCGAACGGGGCTTTTTATTCTTTTATAAACATACGGCGAGGTTTATAGTGCTATCCGTCATACTCGGACGCGAAGTCATGCGTCCGGATAATCCGCTAAGGCGTCGTCTATTCTTATATCGTGCATGTTCAAGATGTTCAATGGCTTCTTTGACGTTCCTAAAAAGAAGGAGAGGGAAGACAGA
>JPKZ01002961.1:12943-24332 GCA_000803305.1 Toxocara canis | reverse complement strand
TGATCTTGACCGAGGGATAAAAGTAGGTTGCTAGGGTGAGATATGCTGAACAATTCGTAACGAACACTTACAAGTTCGTTCATTCATTCATTCAATAATGCGCATAACAGCTTCGAGACTGGCCAAGTTCAAGTCGAACTCGTTTGCGACTGTCGATGCGAGCTCGTAGAAAGTTCTAGCATTTCAAAACTCTCCATCTCCAATCGCTCAGCAGAAAAGCGCCTTCTCAGAGCGCATTAAAGAGAATGTTCATTGTCTCTTCTTCTATCACAACTATAGCTTTAAAGGACTCACATTAGTCTTACTGTCTTCCGTCATCCAACAACCTGCTATCGTTGTAATTTGTTAAATCCTGAAGGTTGAGCAGTTCACATCACTAGAGAAAGGCACAGCCTGAGAGAGAGAGAGAGAGGGTTTGAGGAAAATGGCGAACAAGGTGACGCCTCAATATGAAAGCGGATTTGAGGAAAATTCGCATGGATCAAGGTACTCAAAAGTTAGCGAGCTAAAATTAAAGAACAAACTGAATAGGAGGGGTAGAGCATGTGTATGCCCTCACATTCGAAGGACCGAATTTGAGGTGAAAAATAAAATAAACATAGGGAGAAAGAGAGGGGAGTGCGGGAAAAAGGACTAAATTTGAGGAAGCTTAAATTTTTGCTCCACTGATGCAATGAATTCATCCAAACATTTAAGAAATCCAGTAAAATGAATGACGTAAAGAACTGAGATACTGTTTGGGATACGAAGTAACTATCCTTTTTTAATCGTTTGTCTTGTTTAAAAAAAAATTAACCAACTGTACTTCCGAGGACAACAGTTGAACATCATTCATCCTCACATATGCCAGAAAAGTTATTGTTTTTGGTTGATCGTTTATGATGGGTTTGCCAACATCGAATTGACCGTATTGCGTACAGATCGGCCAAGCGTTTCCATTGCCAATTCTACATCTTCGTTTGCTAAGTCATTTACCTTAAATGAGCATTCAATTTTCCTTCATTAATTAGCTTATGGATAAAAGCCGCTGCTTCATACGTATTGTTTTTTACGTACAACAAAGAGAAATGAATCGCACTTTTTAATGACAAAATCCATGTATCGGTGCTATTCGTTTTGGTGGACAATGCAGACAAATGGAGAAATTTTAAAAGTTTGAACACCTCATGTGATCATATAAGTAGCTTGTATGTAATATGTATAATCGAGCAGAAATGATGCATGAACCTTCACCCGAACGTCGTCGATCGGGTTGCATGAATCGGCTTTCAATCTCTTAGTAATTTTTAAGCAAACTCTTGAATTGTTGACTGAAAAGTAGGCAAAAAATTAAGGAGTAACTTTTGCGACGAAATGTGTCAATCAATCAATAAACAACTTCAAATGAGTAATGTAATATATAACCTGATAGCGGCTAGGCAGTAACCGTCGGCACATAAGTGGGAAAACAGCACCATTACCGCTAGCAGAAAGAAAGTGTAATTGATCGAGATGATCATTTCGATAGTAGTCTTCAAGCACATCGATTGCTTGTCGGCGATCCGCTAAATCACATAACCTTCTTGTCAACTCCTCCTGAAACGTAATCGGGTGTTGAAAAAAAAAGACTGAAAGAAATTGCGCTAGTCAGCTTAAATGATACAGGTTAGAAATGCACCATTTCTTGCTACTCATTTAAGTTTGTGTTTACGAAATTTTGATGAAATTTATGGATTTTTTTTTGAAAATTATGAATTGGAAAATTATGAATTTGGAAAAATTTATGAAATTTTTATGTTTATGAAATTTATGAATTTTTTTGAAAATTATGAATTAGAAAATTATGAATTTGGAAAAATTTATGAAATTTTTATGTTTATGAAATTTATGAATTTTTTTGAAAATTATGAATAGGAAAATTATGAACTTGAGAAAATTTATGAAATTTTTATGTTTATGAAATTTATGAATTTTTTTGAAAATTATAAATTGGAAAATTATGAATCTGAAAAAATCTATGAAATTTTCATGTTTATGAAATTTATGATTTTTTTTGAAAATTATGAATTGGAAAATTATGATTTTGGAAAAATTTATGAAATTTTTATGTTTATGAAATTTATGAAATATTTAGTTGTGTTTTGAGATATCATAACTTATTACTATCTGAGTGATCGATTATAGCACAAGCATTATACTAGAAATTTGAATACAACTGACAAACATTTAACAACTATATTTCCACATAGTGTAATTATGCGTTTGGACTAATGAGACATGTAAGTGTAACTGCGATTACTATGTTTCACGTTACTTGTTGCATTGCTCGCGTTATGGTAGTACTATTAGCATACCATATTGTACGTGTAATAAAAGTATGTAGAGGAGAGGTAATCATTTATTTGTTTGTAAGAGTGATGGCTCCGAACTACGGATGGGGGAGGAGGAGAGATTGAATGAATAAAAAAACACTAACCCTGCATCGGAGTTGACAAATCTGAAAGAAGCATTGCTTGTTGAGTTCACGATATTGATGATTGTTAACCGTATTCAAATGCAAACTCGTTAGGTACTCCTTCTCGGTTGTCCCTATACGATATTTTTTGGCCGAATTACGACACAAAGCGTTACAACCGTTGTGTGCTCCTTCGCTCGTTTTACTAAATAAAAATTTCAGTTGTTAGAACTTTTTCGTTGTTAGATATTATAGCAGATTTTTTTGTTACTTAAGTGTCGGTCGTTATTAGAACTTAAAATCTTAGCTGTTAAAAGTGAATGAACACTTTATGAATCTCTACTGAGCTCTTTCGACAAGCTTTGCTATATAAAGTAACCCTTACTTTTTTTTAATCTTTTAAAATTATGCTAGCAAAATTTACGACGCTCAAGCGAATGGTTACCGAATTTTTCAGAGAGGGGCAAAAAATTCACCTGTCAATTCCCTCCCTTCCTTTCGTCCTCTCCCTCTCCCTCACACCCTCCTCAGATGATGAAATTCAAAAGCGCGCAACAAGTCAATTAGCGTGCATAGCCCCTTATTTATTTCAATGATTGATCTGTGATTTTAAAAAATGTGCATGTCTTATTTTATGCTGCCATAAGACTTGGCTAGGTGCTCATGGCAGCCATCCGAGTGCTCACTTCTCATCTCCTTTCCCCGATCCAGTGGTTTTACTCTCACAAAATAAAAATGGGTCAAACAATTAAAATCACAAATTCTCCGTTGGAGTGTGTGTGATCGCATTTTGCGAAGGAATATAGAGTGGCGTTATGATCAAAAGAGAAGATTTATGAAGAGATAAAACGAAGAAAAGGATTACGAATGGAAAGAGGGATTAAACAAAATGGAACAACAGCAAAGCGAAAAAACATATTGGAAAGAAAAGGGGTCGCACCATTTATAAAAGATATTCCAAAGTGACTATGGCGCTTTTGCTTCTCTTTTAAAAAAAAAAACACAAAAATAGCATTAAATCTCAATAAATTTTCTACAATTTTATCGCCGTTTAGTTCTAAGCAGACCTCTTGATCGAGTGTGCGTTGAGCAAAATTCGAACTATTGCAACACTTTAGAGCTAGCTAGAATGTGATAAAGAACATTTCACTTAGCCATCCTATAAAAGATAAACGATATATGAGGTAAAGGCTTACTTAAGGCAACCAAGTGATGCTTCGAATTGTTTCTTGCTTATTAAGCATATATGCACATCGGTTGTCCATGGGATATTCTCTCGGCGCATGTGACAACGTTGTTCCCAGCATGTCACCTTTTCTTTTGTTATTCGACAAAACGTTGTAAAATTGTGTAAACTCGATGTAACGCTACCGTCCAACGGAAACTCGTAGAAGTCTTCATCATAATTTTTTTGAAAATGCATCTGAAAAAAACAATACGATTTATAATTTGAATATTTGAGAAGCAAATTTGATAAAGTCCTAAGGCAACAACAAATCGAAAGCGTAAAATCATGCTCACATAGGTAAGGCATACAGCATATGCTCCCTTTGAAGACGTTATAATCTTTCATGCTCCAGCGTCTTACACATACGGCTTGCGTCTTAAGTTGTAGACTTGCTATGGTCTCAAGGTCACAACAAGTCGAAAGCGCAAAAGCAGGCCCATATACCTAGGGCATACAGCACATGCTCCTTTTGAAGACATTATAATCTTTCATGCTCCAGCGTCCTACACATACGGCTTGCGTCTTAAGGTGTGGGCTTGCTATGGTCTCAAGGTCACAACAAGTCGAAAGCGCAAAAGCAGGCCCATATACCTAGGGCATACAGCACATGCTCCTTTTGAAGACATTATAATCTTTCATGCTCCAGCGTCCTACACATACGGCTTGCGTCTTAAGTTGTAGACTTGCTATGGTCCTACGGTCACAACAAATCTAAAGCGTAAAGGCAGGCCATATACGTAAGGTATGCAGCATATGCCTAATATATCTCTTTTGAAGACGTTATAATCTTTCATTTTCTAGCGCCTTATGCATATGGCATGAGCCATAAGTTCTCGACTTGCTATGACCCCAACATCTCATTATGTTTCAACCATCTTTTCTCAACGATTGAATCGATATGCATTGAACGCGATGTTTTTTGATCCTTAATGGGTGCCATTGTTGATTCAACAAAAAGCCTGAACGCGCTCCCATTATACAAACATTCGCTTCAGAATGCGACTACACGTAAAAAAATTTTCATTGAGGTGTCGATCCAAGGCAAACAGTACAATCAATGATCGCTTGCGCTGAATAGTGTTCTGATTGCGGCACTATGCTTTGATGTTTTTAGGCTAATAATGAAGCTGATACGTAATTTAATGGCCACGTTACATCATATGGAGCGATTGATCTATCGAGTGATCATGTTTGAGACATGTGCATGCGATAATTTACACGTGGATCACGTGAATTCATCTAGTATGTTTATAGCCGGGTCATTAAGCTAGCGCTTTGCTTTATGTTGCTTCTTGCGTTTTGTTTAAGTAAAGCCCCTTCGAAATTGTACATCACAGATCACAGAATAGCATAGCTCAAAACATTACACTAGAATATGCATAAGCGAATGGGTAAACTAGTTCTTACGAGTATGCCATACAAGTTGAATGCAATTAAGCTTCAAGTTCTCTTCACGAGCCATTTTGTGAGCTTCGATGCTTATATTCGACAGATATTCGACAGAAATGTGAGAAATTTTCAAATCTTTCTACTCGTACTTGTACTTTTCGGTTTGCTTCTGAGTCCCCCACTCACCCACCTACTCTCGTAGTTGGTGAATTGTTGTTCTAGCTCCGAGTCATTTGACATGCTCCGAGCTCCTATAATTGCTAGAAAGCCGAAAATGATGAGATCCTATTGTCACAATGGATTATGATTACGAGTTTTCTTACGGCGAAATCACTTTTCCATTGCGCATTGCATCGTTCCCTGCAAGAATCGTTGTTGTCATATTCCTCGTTCTCTATCGACAAATCGTTCACATTACGAATTTCTCGAACCTCACAACGATGCCTTTTAAAACGAAGCGAGTACGATGAGGCAAACAATGTCATCAGCACTGCAAACAAAACAGATTGATGATATTTAAAGAGGAGTGATCAAATCCGTATAAATAGAGAAGGATGGGATGGGAGAGGATGGGAGAGGGGATGGGAGAATGTTATTAAGTGGAAATTTACTCGGGAATAACAGATAGACTTTTCAGGATTTGAGGAGTGCATTAAAGATATTGTGAAATGCATTAAACGTTCAATAATATTTTAAATAATGTTCAAAAATGATTGCAGCTTTTCTTAGTTTTAAAAGCACCGTTTTAATGAGGTGTTCATCTGCTTTCTTTGCTTCCAGTGTTTTATTCAACGAAAAAAAAAATGCGGATCGTCTTATAGTCGTATATCATTTTGCTCATTATACGCTTTCTGTGATTACGATCTATGATGCAGAGTAGTTCATATTGGTTTTTCTTTTTGCTTTGATTCTTTGTGTTCAAGGATACCTCCTAATTGTTCAAGAATACCTCCTAATTGTTCAAGAATACCTCCTAATTGTTCAAGAATACCTCCTAATTATTCAAGAATACCTCCTAGTTGTTCAAGAATACCTCCTAATTGTTCAAGGATAGCTCCTAATTGTTCAAGAATACCTCTTAATTGTTCAAGAATACCTTCTAATTGCTCAAGAATGCCCCTTAATTGCTCAAGAATACCTCCTAATTGTTCAAGTATACCTCCTAATTTTTCAAGGATACCTCCTAATTGTTCAAGAATACCTCCTAATAGTTTCGTTTACTCTTCAGTTGTTGTTTTTTTTTTAAATTATGCAGTCAAATGGAGGTAGAAGGGATGAATGACCAAAAATGTAACACTGGAACATGTGCATTCAAGTCCCAATCTGTTGTCCGTCCGTCTATCGGCCGCCACATCAAAGGTCGTTTATTTTGAGCGTTTTTATTTTTGTTGAGAAAACATTTAAAAAAAAAAAACGTTATAGGATTATCGCTATAATCGATTTCAATCACTGTTATATGGCTATTATGTGTGTGTTCTTTTTAATTATCAATAAGTTATCAATTTCTAATTATTAATTATCAAAATTATCAATAAGTTTTTAAAGACAATAAATTAAATCGACTACTAAAAATATGTACAACTTACGTAACAAATAAATGTTGAGTCGATGGCACGTTATTTGCATTGTTGTTTCGAATCTAAACAAACAAATACATACACACAAAAAAAAATTTGCATAAAATTTATTAAGAAGTCGTTTCACGAGTGTGCAATTCAGAACATTAAAGCAGTTCATATTCGATACTATTTAACATATCGCTTTCAAAAAACGATCGCATTAAACAAGCAATAATTGAATGACAACGAAATGTTATTCCGATAGAGAAACTTAATTCTTTCCATTCCTTAATATAGAGAGACTTAATTCTTTGTATTCCTTAATTCTTTCCATTCCTTAATATCCTCCGATTTTCAGATCTTCTAATAGGAATTATTAATTAGCCGTGCAAATGGATACAAAGGAGAATACCTCCTAATTGTTCAAGTATACCTCCTAATTTTTCAAGGATACCTCCTAATTGTTCAAGAATACCTCCTAATTGTTCAAGTATACCTCCTAATTTTTCAAGGATACCTCCTAATTGTTCAAGAATACCTCCTAATTGTTCAAGTATACCTCCTAATTTTTCAAGGATACCTCCTAATTGTTCAAGAATACCTCCTAATTGTTCAAGTATACCTCCTAATTTTTCAAGGATACCTCCTAATTGTTCAAGAATACCTCCTAATTGTTCAAGTATACCTCCTAATTTTTCAAGGATACCTCCTAATTGTTCAAGAATACCTCCTAATTGTTCAAGTATACCTCCTAATTTTTCAAGGATACCTCCTAATTGTTCAAGAATACCTCCTAATTGTTCAAGTATACCTCCTAATTTTTCAAGGATACCTCCTAATTGTTCAAGAATACCTCCTAATTGTTCAAGTATACCTCCTAATTTTTCAAGGATACCTCCTAATTGTTCAAGAATACCTCCTAATAGTTTCGTTTACTCTTCAGTTGTTGTTTTTTTTTTAAATTATGCAGTCAAATGGAGGTAGAAGGGATGAATGACCAAAAATGTAACACTGGAACATGTGCATTCAAGTCCCAATCTGTTGTCCGTCCGTCTATCGGCCGCCACATCAAAGGTCGTTTATTTTGAGCGTTTTTATTTTTGTTGAGAAAACATTTAAAAAAAAAAAACGTTATAGGATTATCGCTATAATCGATTTCAATCACTGTTATATGGCTATTATGTGTGTGTTCTTTTTAATTATCAATAAGTTATCAATTTCTAATTATTAATTATCAAAATTATCAATAAGTTTTTAAAGACAATAAATTAAATCGACTACTAAAAATATGTACAACTTACGTAACAAATAAATGTTGAGTCGATGGCACGTTATTTGCATTGTTGTTTCGAATCTAAACAAACAAATACATACACACAAAAAAAAATTTGCATAAAATTTATTAAGAAGTCGTTTCACGAGTGTGCAATTCAGAACATTAAAGCAGTTCATATTCGATACTATTTAACATATCGCTTTCAAAAAACGATCGCATTAAACAAGCAATAATTGAATGACAACGAAATGTTATTCCGATAGAGAAACTTAATTCTTTCCATTCCTTAATATAGAGAGACTTAATTCTTTGTATTCCTTAATTCTTTCCATTCCTTAATATCCTCCGATTTTCAGATCTTCTAATAGGAATTATTAATTAGCCGTGCAAATGGATACAAAGGCAGCTGTAATTTCACCGATTCCCGTCATCGATGCAGCTGACAAGGTCATATATTTACAAGGTCACATAAACGAACTTCGAGCCTGAAGAGGAAACGTTCTTTTCGGCTTTTAAATTAACAACACAAATCCAGAGATAATCGAGAAATCGAGTACGCGAGTGTAAATAATTTTCCTCACAATAAATTTGTTGAGGTGGTGAGTTGATATTAAGCGAACGAACCAATGTATAGACCCGTAAGGACATGTTTGTGTAAGGGAACTCATGAGAAAAACTTATAATTCTTTGTTGTAAATGTAATTTTGTAAAGGATGGTTTTCTTTCGAAAAAGTGCTTTAAATATTTTTAAAAAATTTTTTCATCCTTTGCAACTTTTGCAAAAATTTTCAACTTTAACAAGAACCTAAACAACCAAATATCTCTTTGTAGGAAAAATTGCCATTCCTGTTCGAAAATATTTTGCAAATTGCAATGTGCTTTCAAAATTTTTCATTGCAAAAAAAATGATTCTATTCGGGAGCAACGCCCTTATAGCAAATATCGAAATAATAATTGTGGAAAATTTTTTAAAATCATTCCATCGATAATATAAATGACATCAAAAGAAAACAGTTGATGAGTCAAAGAACAAATAATAAAAAGATGGATCGATCATTCATTCACTTTTGCTATACGATGATAACTGATCAATAAATGAACAGATAAGCATTTCCTAGTTCCGTTTAAATTACGGAGAAACAAGAAAGCTTAATTAGATGATCATAAATAGAGACGAAAATTGAATAATCATAATTTGAAATCGTTTCAAGATTTTTAGGATTGAAGTGAGGTGAACGAACAAATTGCTAAAGATATGCGAAGACCCTAACGACATAAAAACCTTTACTTTAATGATTACTGCATTTGCAAAAAATGCGTAATGCAGTAATTATTTCGCTCTCGTTTTCCCCACTCAGTGTTTCCGCAAGCAAGTTAAGTGGGGAGTGCAAGAAAAAAATTTAAAAAATATCTGAAAAGTGAACTCAACAAGAACAACGTCGGCTCTCTGTCAGATATGAATAGTCCGGCTATTTGTCAGTTATGAAAAGCTCCAGCTATTTGTCAATTATGAATAGTCCCGGCTGTTTGTCCATTATGAATAGCTCCGGCTATTTGTCAATTATGAATAGCTCCGGCTGTTTGTCCATTATGAATAGCTCCGGCTATTTGTCAATTATGAATAGCTCCGGCTGTTTGTCCATTATGAATAGCTCCGGCTATTTGTCAATTATGAATAGCTCCGGCTGTTTGTCCATTATGAATAGCTCCGGCTATTTGTCAACTATGAATAGCTCCGGCTATTTGTCAATTATGAAAAGCTCCGGCTATTTGTCAATTATGAATAGCTCCGGTTATTTGTCCAAATACGAGCAGCTCCGACGATTTGTTAAATACGAATAGCTGCTGCCATTTGTTATAAACGCAACAAACCGAGAGTGATACGATGACCGCAATAACATGCTTATCGTTAAAATTTTCACATCACTAAACGAAACAAACATACCAAAAATATTACGAAATTGCCATCATTGTATTCAATTACTCATGCTTCTGAAATGTTTGCTTTTGCTGCTGTCAGTTATCGTTAATAACGATCGAAAAAGCTGATCAAAGGTGTTTCTCGATGATCACAAACTCCGTTGTCATTTTGTGCTTTGCATGAAAAAAGCATGCTGTTTTGAATTGTCAACGAGTAGATACCCCCCCCCCCCCCCCCATAATCGGACACCTCAAATATGGGTAAGGCTGATATGGGATTCGGCTCCATCAGAGAATATCGATAACAATGCAAAAGACAAGCGGACGTTTGCAACGATATCGTCTTCACAATACAAACGAATGAGCAACTCATCGTGTGAAATTTATAGGCGCGCTACTCTCTGAACATTCAAATAAATATTTCTTTACTTTTGTTACCTTTCAACGCCGATGCAATTTATTCCTTTCGGAAAAGAGCATCAAAGGTGAACGAAAAAAAAAGAAATACATTCGAAACATAGATTAGTATCAATGCAGCTCTATAATTTTTGCAAAATGCGAAAACGTCTAAACAGAATATCAAAAGCGTTATGCAAAAAGCATTTTTGTTCTATGTATGGCTTCTTTCTATTGTTCCAAAGCTATAGATACAATATTTATGTAAAAAAATGTTGAACTTGTGGTCTATGAATGAAACAAACGCTACAATTAATTATTCAGCCAAGAAAATTGTGGATTCCGAAAATGCTAAAATCCGATTATGCAAATTTTGCATCAATTTCTTGGTGAATCTGTAAGGTATTTTCTGAGTGCTCTGTAACAACGAGAAAATTATAAGTTTTAGCTTGATGCGATTACTAAACAGAAGTCGAGTAAATCAGTAATTTATCCCTAGATTCATTAGCTTAGCTCGAATTGCCGAGGAGAACGGATTGTTGAACTGGATAACGACCAAGTGGTACTGATATGTTGGAAAAAATCGAAATTTTACAAGAAAACAGGATAACTATCAATAGAGAAGAGTTTCACTTAGTGCTAACACTTATTTTCTTACTGCAAAATCTAAAGCTTTTGTTTTCGTTATAAACACTTAAACTCCTCACTAAAACATTATCAACTGCATTTTTCATCAGACCTAATTCGAAAGGAGGTGGAAGGAAGGGGGAAGGGGGAAATGGGAAGGGGAGGGAAAGTAACCATAAAAACAGCAGCTCTCGTAAGTCATATCCCACACAATACGATCGCAAATATATCTGGCAATTAAGAACTATTGTGATTACATCTATGGGACCATTAAAATATCAATTTTCTTTTAGAATTTATTCAACGATCCAAGACTAACATTAAAATTTGCGATCATATAGATAGAAAATCTCATAGAAATTTTTACAAATGAGACACAAAAATGATCCTGAAATGCCAAAATCTTAAGTGAAATTCATCTTGTTGAGATGAAGAAATCGTTGTTTTTTTTCGAAGGAATATATGACATAATATAAATATATTTAACGTGACGTAAAATAAAGTCGATATAATTAACAAATGTATCTTAAAATTTAAATTTAATTTTATTAAGTTAATTA
>JPKZ01002960.1:173816-185220 GCA_000803305.1 Toxocara canis | reverse complement strand
CGCAATTGTACGAATTGAGTTTTTATAGTGGATACTTTTTATACGGGTTATTGAATGGTATAATTTGGACAGCGCACGATAAGGCGACAGACAATGTAGGCAATTTCATATTCGAAGTGATCAGAAAATGTTTAACATTGAAATGCGAATGCCTGAATCAAGATATCCTTCAAATTGAAATGATCTTTGCAAGCTTTAATTGTGTGAATAATTTAAGTTTTATTGTTGTTCGGAAATGTTTTGCAGTTGTAAGGAATATTTTTATTTGGCCATAGGCATTTAATGTCTATTTAGCTGACTATCTCGATTCACTTCGAATATAAAACACAATATCCCTTTCGAACAGTGATGCAACGTAATGATCTGTTGACTTTTATTAACACTTTGCAAAGCAATGCTTTTTTCTGTGGGAACAATGTGCGGTGCAACCTTGAGTTTTTGCCAGATAATGGTGTGATTGCTGATGCTTTAGTTAAATCTCCAACAGAATACTTTAATTTAAATAGAACGACTTCAGAAGGAAGATTTCAATGGCCATGTTCGCGTTGGTTTCGCCGAAAAGTCGTACATCCGGTGAAGCCGGAGCCTGATGATCGTTGGAATACGTTGGGGTGCTCTTATGTTGAGCATCATCTCACTGTGGCACAAGTTCGAGACGTCTACTCGGATTCATATATTGACGCCGATTTTCCTGAACGCAGCGATGGTCTATCAACTGTTGAGGCGAAGTACGAACTTTATTTGCCTTAAGTTTTCAAGGTATACCCAGTGTTATCAAGAGCAACAACTGTGAACATCGTACTTGCCTCAATAAAGTTCCCTCGACACATTCAGTCCCTTGAGTGTTTCTATGCTTTTCCTGCATATCTGCAAACCACGCACACCTCAACTGCTTTATTTGCAGCCACAAAGTAGACAGCAAGAAATGGAAGCTACGCTCAGGGGTGCCGTCAAATATAATATGTTAAGCGCTCATCCCGCAACTTCCATTATAGCGGGTGGTGCATGTGTGTGTGTCTGCATCTGCTGTGTGTATGTGCGTGTGTATGTGCGTCTATGTTTGTATCTGTGTGTCTGTGTGTCGGTGTCTCTATGTATGTGCTTGCGTGTCTCTGTGTCCATGTCTGTGTCTGCGTGTGCCTGCGTGTATGAGTGTCCGTGTGTCGGTACGCCCGCGCGTCTGTGCGACCGCGTGTCTGTGTGTCGGTGTGTGTGTGCGTCTGTACGCTGGCCTCAGCGTACGGGTGTGTCTGTCTCTGTGCGTCCATGTGTTTCTGTATGTGTCTATGGGTTTACCTATTCCTCCGTGTGTCCGCGCCGGTTCGTCTGTGTATCTATGTGTGTCTGCGTGCAGTCTGTGTTTGTGTGTCAGTGTCTCTTAGTCCTTCTGTGCCCGTGTGTCTATGCGCGCGTTTGTGCGTCTGTGTGTCTGTGTTTGTGTGCGCGTCCGTGTGCTTGTATATGTACCAGTGTTTGTACCTGTCCGCGTGACTGTGTCGGTGAGTCTGTGTGTCTGCGTGTCTCGGTACCCGGTTGTCTCTGTGGGTGCGTGTGTCCGTGCGCCAGCGTGTCTGTGCGTCTGTGTCCATGTGTTTGTGTGTGTGCCTGTGTGTGTCTGTGTGCCGGTGCCTCTGTGTTCATTTTTGCGTGCCCGCGTGTCTACATGCGTGTCCGCGTGTCTGTGTCTGTGTCTGGATGCTTGCTTTGAGTCAGTTAATCTGTCTGTGTGTCTATGTCGGTGCGCCTGTGTGTCTGTGCGTGTGTCTCTGGGTCTAGCTGTGTCCGTGTCTGCGAGACGGTGCGTTTCTGTGTTTGCGCGTGTGTCTTTGCGTGTATCTGAGTGTTGGTGTCTCTGTATATGTTTGTGTGTCTACGTGTGCGCCTGTGTCTGTCTGTGCATCTTTGTGTCTGGGTGCCTGCGTTGGTCCCTCCGTGTGTCTGCGTGTGTATCTCCGTGTTTTGGTGCGCCTATGCCCGCGTGTCCGCGTGTCTGTGCGCGTGTGTCTGTGTGTTTCTTTGCGTGTGTCTCTGCTGCTGTGTCTGTGTCTGTGTGTCTGTACGTGTATCTACGTGCGAGTTTGTTTGTCCAAGTATGTGTGCACTTCTGTCTGCGGGTTGGTGCGCCTGCGTGCCTGTGTGTCTGTGCGTGTGTCTATGTGTTCCTGTTCGTTGGTGTCTCTGTGTGTGTATTTCTGTGTCTGTGTCTATGTGTGCGTCCGAATGTACGTATTTGTGCCTGTGTCTGTGCATGTAGGTGTTTCTGTGTGTTTTGCGTGTTTGTGTCTACGTTTGCGTCTGTGTCTGCACGTCCGTTTGTCTGCACGTGATTGTGTCTGCGTCTGTCTGCCTGCCTGTCTGTGTCTGCGCATCTTTGTATCTGCGTTTCCGTTTATCTGAGTGTGTCTGTGTATCTCTGGTTTGCCTGTTCGTGTATGTCTATGTGTGCCTGTAGGTCCGTGTGTTTATGTGTTGGTGTATTTACCTGTCTGTGAGTGTGTCTGTGAGTTCGCATGTGTGTCACCTTCTCTGTGTGTGGCTGTATGTCTGTCTGTATATGTGTGTGTCTGCGTGTTTGCCTGTCTCTGTCTCTGTGCCGTTGCGCCTGTGTGTGTCTATGTCCGTGCGTGTCCGTGTCTATTTGTTTATGCGTGTGCGTGCGTGCGTGCTTGCGTGTGTGCGTGTGCATGTGTCTGCATGCGTGTCCGTGCGTCTGTGTGCCGGTGTGTCTGTGTGTCTGTCGATGTGTGTATATGTGTCTGTAGGTGTGTCTGTGTGCGTTTGTGCATTTGTGTTTGTCTGTGTGCCTGCGTCCATGTGTTCTGCAGGCGTGCCTGTGCGTATGTGTTTGTCCGTGTGTCCGCGTTTCTGTGTGTCCGTGTGTCGGTGTCTGTGTGTGTCTGTCTGTGTCTGTGTGTTTGTATGTGTTCGTGCTTGTGTGTGCGTGCATGCTTGCGTGCGTGTTGGGGGGGAAGGGTTGGAGCGCTTTCGATGCACTGAATAGGTAAGATGTTAATTGAAAAGGAGTTGTTCGATGAATCTGCCTATGCTGAAGGCTACGAAAAATAGGCTATGGAGTTGCTCGTGACATTTTTCCATCTGGACTTCCGTTAGGGTTTTGCAAGTTGTCAAATGCGTTTTTAAATATTACTCATGTGTGCACACATTGCGTTCCCCAAAAAATGCCCGCTCTCGGAGTGCTTTTGGTTCTATAAAAACGTTTCATGCCATTTTTGAACGCTAAGTTAATAACCCAGTAGTTCGTTTTTTTATCAAAATGCTGTCCAAAAATGGTGACATGCGAAAAAATACTTGTTGTGACTCACGAATGTCTCTATCCTCACGAGCGGATCAGGGTAGCATTGAGATTTTATGTTTATTTATGTTTTCTTAGCACCTGTCATTAGATGTGCAATGATAAATATCGGAGGAAATCTTGAATTTGAGATTTGATTTAAAATTTTTCTTTTTATCAAAATATATAGTATGTTTTTGATAATTTCGATTCGGAACGTCGACCATTTCAAAGTTATTTTTAACTACACCTGGAATTCACTTTGCTAACAACGAGTACAATTAAGCTTATAAGAATTAGGATATGTTTATTGCCTCAGCGTTGAAGCATTGATCGTTCAGTACAGAAAATCACTCGCAGGCAGTTATGGATGGGAAGCTGAAGTGACTTCTATAGAGGTGGATGGGTAGCGTCAATCATCTTTTTTCACCGCTGTTTTTGCTTTTGTTTGGGCTCGGCACTAAACATTGCCATGGTGGAATGGACTCAAAATTCTCAAAGCGGGATATCCGTGAAAAAAGAATTGATCCTGTCTGGAATCATATCACAATGTACAAGTGTATAGGCGGTACGAGGGAGTTGGGGGAGAGGGATAGGTGGAGGGAGGGGGTGGAGATCAGGGATGGTTTCTTTAATCAGTGCTGTTATCATGACTACTTACCATATATCTGATCATGAAACTGTGCCCTCTAACCATGTGCACAGAAGCACAGATGTTATCATATAGAATTTCGTTTGCTTTACAGTTGGATGAGAAATTAATTTGCAAAATAACGGTACATCCAGAAAGTAATTCGAATTTCCAAATCATCGAATAAACGTTGAATGACGTTTATCAATCGTTTCGGCAGCCGTTTAAGTAGAAACTTTTTTGTTTTCTATTTTGTATGAAACGTTACTTTACTTGTACATACTTCTTTTCAGCTGCCCTGTTTGTGCCAAAATTATGTTGCTTTGTTGCTGACGATAATGATTGTTTTATTTCTTCTCAAAATTTTTAGAAAACGTCTACGCGATGGTGGAGCAAATGTTATTGAACCGCCAAAGGAAATTGGCAACTTTGAGCTTTTTGCTCGTCAATTCCTCTACAAATTTTGGCTGCTGCTGCTTGGTTTGCTTAAATTTCCTTCAATAACTTAAAGATCATTACGTCGAATTTTTGTCATTTCCTCACTCACACGTTGAAGCATTGATCGTTCAGTACAGAAAATCACTCGCAGGCAGTTATGGATGGGAAGCTGAAGTGACTTCTATAGAGGTGGATGGGTAGCGTCAATCATCTTTTTTCACCGCTGTTTTTGCTTTTGTTTGGGCTCGGCACTAAACATTGCCATGGTGGAATGGACTCAAAATTCTCAAAGCGGGATATCCGTGAAAAAAGAATTGATCCTGTCTGGAATCATATCACAATGTACAAGTGTATAGGCGGTACGAGGGAGTTGGGGGAGAGGGATAGGTGGAGGGAGGGGGTGGAGATCAGGGATGGTTTCTTTAATCAGTGCTGTTATCATGACTACTTACCATATATCTGATCATGAAATTGTGCCCTCTAACCATGTGCACGGAAGCACAGATGTTATCATATAGAATTTCGTTTGCTTTACAGTTGGATGAGAAATTAATTTGCAAAATAACGGTACATCCAGAAAGTAATTCGAATTTCCAAATCATCGAATAAACGTTGAATGACGTTTATCAATCGTTTCGGCAGCCGTTTAAGTAGAAACTTTTTTGTTTTCTATTTTGTATGAAACGTTACTTTACTTGTACATACTTCTTTTCAGCTGCCCTGTTTGTGCCAAAATTATGTTGCTTTGTTGCTGACGATAATGATTGTTTTATTTCTTCTCAAAATTTTTAGAAAACGTCTACGCGATGGTGGAGCAAATGTTATTGAACCGCCAAAGGAAATTGGCAACTTTGAGCTTTTTGCTCGTCAATTCCTCTACAAATTTTGGCTGCTGCTACTTGGTTTGCCTAAATTTCCTTCAATAACTAAAAAATCATTACGTCGAATTTTTGTCATTTCCTCACTCACATAGAACTACTTTCTCAGTCTAAAACTGAAAGTTATTTCTTTTCATGAAGTGCTAAGCCATATTGAGAAATGGCGATTATAAACAAAACGATTTGAGAAGCTTACTTCTTCGCTTGTTCAGGCTGATTTACTATGAGCACTTATGCGTTCACAAAAGTGATCTTGCTTGTTGTTCAAAGAACGGACCATTCAATTTGTCATTATCTTTTCGCATTGTTCAAAACCGCGATCGACTGTTGCGGAGCCAGTTTGGTGCTATTAATTACGCACTTTTTACAAGTGATTTCATTTTCAAAGAAGTAGCTCGCGAAGGATTGACAAAGGATAAAAGATGAGTGAAGTTATTTCAGAAGCTTTTGTCTTTTGCGACCAAGTTAAGCTTTTTGCGCATAATAAGCAAGGCAAGAGCTTACCGAAGCAACTAATTAATTTATTAAGCACTAGACTTTCTAAGACCATCGATGGACTGAATTGTGGAAAAATTGAAAAAGCTTAATCGACCCAACATTTTAAGGTGCGGCAATGTTGAGTATTGCGACCTACCTCATTCACCTGGTTCACGGTAACAATGAACCGTTGAACCTCTATTGCACTATCATTCTTATCGCTATCGTTTTCATAATGTCATTTCTTTCGTTCTATCAGGAAAAAAAGGCCCGCAAGGTGAGCAACAGTTGTATTCTCGTCGCTTCTACGTAAAACCTTGAAATGTTTTTTTTTCTGTTGCGTATATTGAGGGCAGCTGCGAAGAATAAAAAGTTCTAACGTCGTTTTGAAATATTTTATGGATTAAATGGATTAAGCTCTTACTGCTGAGTTATCTCAAGGCGAATTTGCTGCTAATATTCCTTATTAATTAATATCACCTAAATTACCAACGAATATTACTGGATTTGCGCACATAAAGGAGTTTCGTTGTTCGTTATTCGTCATCGTTTGGCTAATATAGCCGTTGCAACCGTTGTGCCTTCACACTATAAATGCGAACTTTGGAACAGGTTATCACAAGGGAAAGAGCAGGGTCTGAATTATCCTCAAAGAAAGAACCGAACTGCAGCAGCAACCGCAGCCGTTTCTTCCAGAGGTTGAAGCCGCAACCAGTTTATTTTGCAAGCAGGAGCCGGGATTTCTTTCCTCTCCGGAGCTTGACACGAAGTTGAATCAATTTTCTAGCGCTTCACGTAACTAATGCTGACAAGATAGGACTGCAAATGTTAAAAATTATTGCAACAGTTTTGGCGTTGATGACTTCAAATTTGTATTTTGTGTCGCTTCGCTACTCATGTTCGTCCAATCTCTTTGCAAATCACGTCACTGTTGTTTGGTATTTATCAGCTTAAGGAGTTGAATTTTCAAAAGATGGAAAAGGTTTACTTCGCATTCCTTGGATATTATTCAGAAGTCTTTCCAAAACGAAAGAAACCTAAAATTGGTGTTGCCGAACAAAATGAAAATGGGAAAACGTCAAATATTTAGATGAAAATGAAAGTCGTGATCATTTGTGTTAATCATTTATATCATTTAGACCTCTCCGTACATAACATAATGAAGAGCGCACATACTGTGTGCTGCATATTTCAGGTTGTGAGTGATTTCAAACTTCTGTTGCCTGCATCTTGCATTGTCTTGCGGGACTGTGAGGAACGCCAAATTCCCCCTGAACAGTTGGTGGTCGGTGACTTAGTTATGATCTCTGCTGGAGCGCGAATTCCCGCCGATCTTCGTATTCTACAATCCAATGGTCTCAAATTGGAAACGTCGGCTATCACGGGTATATCGATTTGAGCGCTTTCATTTCGGAGAATTGTTGGTAAAAAGATGAGCTATAGCCTTTCACTTACTAGACGCATAACTGTGTGTTCTGCAGAAAAAGGAAGGGTTCAAGTAATCGTCTTTTTTTCATGATAAAATTTTTGCCTTAAAAACGTGCAGATTTCGAAAACCAAAACTGGAGTTAATGTAAGCTTCATCTCACGAAAATTCCCTGACAAATTCCCTCAAATGAAACATTATTCATTCAATTGCAGATGAACACGCGCTTTATTGCGCAACCAGCCAGTCATATTTTGAAGTAATTTCTACGTAGAGCGATTTATGTTAATCGGTAGCCTCATGTGAGAACAATTTAGCCGAGAGGAATCCTGACAGAAAATCACCTCGCTGAGGGGTCCACAACCAAAACTCCGTGGAATCACTCCATGTACCGTTCTCGCGTTAGGAAACATCGTTACCGCAAAAGATTACTTTGAAGAGCAAAAATACAACAATGAACTTTACGTGCTTTTTTCGTCCTTTACAATATTTTTTTCTTCCTATACCATTATCATGTGATGTTTGAAAATTGGCTTTCCCTATTTTGCTCAACCGATCAAATTCATTAGGAATTCTTTTGTATGGTATTGAACTTATTGGAACTTATTCTCAGAACAGAAAAATCTTCTTATACGTATTGCAAACCTGTATTGTAATTTTTTTACCTGTATAAGTATCATGGATTTGTCTAAGAAGTTCATACTGATTATTAACTGCTCTAATACGTCTTGTAGGGGAAGGGCAGCCAATAGACTACACCCATGAGGCAGCGGCGCCTCATATTTCGATGTTTGATGCGCGTAATTTGGCATTGAAGGGATCGTTTTGTATTGAAGGTGATGGAATTGGAGTGGTTATTCGAACAGGAAAGTATACAGTAAGATTTTTTCGTTACAATTTACGGTCGAATCCCGCATATTTGGCCATTTCTTCTGATACTTGTCATTGTTGCTTTTTCCTTTCTGTCTTTTTTGACCGGTGTCGACTAACTACCAGTATCTTCTTTATTCCAAGCTAGTTCATCAGTGATCGTGAATACATTTTCAAATCAGTGACGTGTAAAAGATTTTATTATGTCAAAGAAAAGAGGAAGGCGATGGGGGAAGAAGTATAAACTTTCTTATAATTTGATCGATTCTCTACTTCCCTCCTTAGATTCATGCCGTTCACTAGGAAGAGGTTAGAGGAATTAGTTCGAAAAACGTCTAATTCGTAAGAACTACTATCATACGGAATTTCTCCGTACATTTGGTCTTCAACCTTTTATTCAAAAGTATAATTAAATTGCCTTAATGACTTCTATTGATTACTCTATTGCCGTTTTTCATATACAATTTATCTTTGTCTTTCACTCTGTTTAATTTCTAGTCTTGCACTTTTGTGACAGCTTACGCTATTTGCACTAGTATCTTCGCCGACGGAATTACTCCATAAAACTCAGCAATGAGCAAAAATAAAAACGTATCGAATCAAAAACATGAGTCTTCAAAAAACGTATAATATTTTTTGGACGTTATGCATCTATACTTTTTGCACGCAATAGAACAGATAACTCTTAAAGAAATGATACCGTTGCTGTTCCTGTTTTTTGTAGTATTTTTAGGAGTAGTAACGTCTATTATATAGCGTTTTGAGAGAAGCTATTTTGGTGCAAAGCACCGTCAACCTTTACAAGTTTTAAATTTAACCTATACCACCCTTCATTAGGACGTCGACATAGGTTTTGCGTTCACGGTTGAAAATTTCGCTTAAGGATTCGCATCTTATTCAAAAACTTTAATCATTGTTATTTTCTAAACTGCCGAATCGAATGAAGAAGACTCATTATTGCAGGTATTGGGAGGAATAGCCGATCTACATCGGCATGTGGGTACAACGCAGAGTAAACTTCAAACCGAAATCAATCAATTTGTACAATTCATTTCGATTCTTGCTCTTGGCATGGCCGTTTTCTTCTTTCTTATTGGATGTGTGGTGGCTAGGTATGTTATTCGTTTGCAGTAATTCTACATTGCCGAAAGAAATGCTCACACTCCTCATTTATTAATTCTAACTCGTTTCAATTTATTGAATGGAGCAAATGAGCACTTTTTTTTGGAAATTTCGAGACAGTCATAAGAAATTTCTTTTCATATAGTACTTATTTGCTTGATCAATTTCAATACAATTGTAGAATCCGATGCGAGGATTACTGCTCCCGTGTTAAATTGTTAGAAGCTTACAAATGGTCATTGTAGGATTGTTGTTGACGAGTACTACTTACAGAATCAGATGTGAACATTTGTTATATAGCTATATTTATTTAGATTATAGCTACACATATGTTACAGTTATATATAGTTATAGTTGCGCCACAGGTATATAGTTATAAATATATGTGTTATATAGTTAGATGAGATTAGCACTGACAATGTCGGTTATCATCCGATCAGGAAAATCGATTCTTATCGCTTTATTGATTCGATCAACGCTGTAAATCAAATCAGAGGTTTTTAAGGGTATTTTATTTTCAGATTTGAGAACGTCTTAGATCATTTCATAACGGGCTTTTTGGTAATAATAGTTGCAAATGTTCCACAAGGATTGCCTGCAATGGTAATGTCACAATTAGCGATCATCGCTAGGCGAATGGCAAAGAAGAATGTGTTTATCAAAAAATTGGATGTTATCGATGAACTGGGTGCGGCAACCGTTGTTGCAACTGATAAGACTGGTACTATTACGCAAAATCTTATGGTATTGACCGATTTATGGTACAATCGCCGACATTATATTGGTAAATAAGTTTTACGCTGCAAAGATATCATTTTTATCATTTCCGATAAGCCTCGGAAATAGGGTAGTGGATGGGGGAAGAGTAATATGGGATAGTAAAAGGAGGAAAGGGATTACAATCGATATGATGCGAAATAAACTGGAAAGGTTGGAGACTAATATATTTGTGGTGAAAATTGGCGAAAATGACTTCTTGGCATCGTCATTCACCATTCATAAGCCTTACATGCGCTTTATCAATGGTGGTTTCCCTTTCGTTTCATTATGCACAAATTCATTTTCTTACATCCCTTAATTGTTTAATTAGTAAAGAGATGAACGTTTTGATTCAATGCCTAATTAATTAGTGGAAAAAATGGGGTTGCTTTCTTCAAGAGTACAACATATGAATATGAGCTGAGCATGCGAACTTCTAAATTCGTCGATTATCTTGCTATCGATTATCTGAGAGCGATACGGGACAGTAGTACTATTTTGGATTTTCATTTGCCTTTTTTATACCATTTGCATTTTCTATGCTAAACGAAGCGTAATCGAAATGTCTAGCCTTAAATTGTTACCTCGACACGTAATCCCAAATTTTTTAAGGGCACTGCGATATGGGAAATCCAGGACGGAGTGCGATGAGGCAAGCGGCTGTCTGTGACGAACTGGAGCGTCCACTACCTGACATCTTAACGGTGATGAGCGTATGTAATCGAGCGCAATTCGAACGAGTACGTAAATCGATGCGTCGTGTATGGACACAACGTGCCCTTCAGAAGGCAACCAACGAACGCAATCACATCGCCGGCCTCACTAAAAAATTCACTGTTGTGTGAGAATTTCATTCATTTTTTCGATAAGCAAAGCTTTAAAAGTTTTGCCGGTACAGTTTTATTGCTAGTCATGACCACAGTAAACCATTTTCACTATGTACTTTTCCCTGAATCATGTGGCAAAAATTCTCTCAGCCTGGGCCGACAGTTTTTATGATAGTCAGCGCAAAATTATTGAGAAACTTTAGCACTACTTTGAATAAATGCTAGCAATAAGAACGACTAAATTTTGCACAGTAAAAGAGCTTTAATAGAAATAAGAAATTAAAGAAAGAGTGAAAAATATCTGCTCCGCACTGAGAGCAGAAAAGCAGACGGCGGTTGAAGAGAACGGGTCGCAATCGGCTGAGAGCAATAATATGTGACTTGCAATTTAATAAAAGAAAACAGCAAAACTAACTTCCAAGTTATACTCACAGTGTCAATTTAAATCATAAGAACAAGTAATAAAAACTGATGAAACATAAGGATTACAATGCTTCAGACCCAGACGCAGCGTTAAAATGTTACTCTAAAACATTGTGCGAGTCTGATAAAGGGATGCGTACACTTATTCCCCTTCCCCTCTTGAGCACAGTAAAACAGCAGGTGCTTGCTTCGCAAACCGAACTACTTCAACCTGCTAGATCTGGAAATTTAATTTGAGGGGAATGTCGGTCATGTGGCGGT
>JPKZ01002960.1:154335-172872 GCA_000803305.1 Toxocara canis | reverse complement strand
GGGGAGAGGGGTTGGAAGGCGACATTATTTAACGAGAGTGAACGATCTTCTCGTACTTCAAGAATACTGTCGAGAGTATTCAGGAAGAAATTGCCCTCATTTCGGCTTCCCACTGAGAATCGCGCTACTGAACCAAGGAGTGTGAGAGCACTACTGTAGTTGATCTAAATTTCAATCTGTTTGATTATTTAGCGATGCAGAGACTGGACGTGAATCAGTTAGGACGGGAACGATGGAGATGGATTATAATGCAGAAAGTCGTGCAATAGGTGGCGAAGATGATGACGGTTGCGCAAAGGTAAGCATATCAACATTCTCTAAAATACGTATATTACTTAATCATACAATCGTTTTGGGGGGCATCAATGTCTCTAATATACTCTAAAGTGTGAGGTATTTTAGAGCATAACTTAGAGGTCACAAATTGTACTACTGCCGAATATCTATGTGCACTGCAATACTTGATGTGGCACCTTAATGACATCTTATCACTCATTTTATTTTTTTTAAAATTCATTCAACGCATAGTAATGAGTAGGAATTTGTAGGTAATGAATGAGAACGTTCGCAGTGTTACAAAATTTCAACCGAATATGATACGATAAACCTACTTTGATCGTCTCTGAACCTCCTTTGGCCGCCACTGAAGGATCAACGGATGCTTTCTAGCTGTCCTAGGAAAATTTATACACTTCATGGATATTTGCTCATTGAAAACATAAGCTTGAGGCGCATATTCACGTGCAAAATTTTTTTGCTTGCGTAAGAAAATTTTTATCGAAGCAATTGAAAAATTTAAAATGCCCATGGTCGTGGAATATAGTTTCTAAGCACCAATAAGATTGGCTTTTAGAGCGAAGATTCATGGGAACGCAATGACATAAGCGGTGCACCATCCGATGTTGCGTTGTTGCGTTATGTTGAATTGAATGCATCGGTTGAAGGCATCAGGCAGAGATATCATGTAGGTTTTTTTGATTCATTTTTTTACGGTACTTGCATCTTTTATAAATCGAAGCTTATGCGAGATAGAATATGCACAAATGTTTTTTTATCGTTTTAATTATTTTCTATCCGTCTTGGCCAATCCCCATTCTGCTCATCACATTCATTATGGTAATGTCAAGTTTGTCCGTCAAGAAGTGGTTGTCTATCTGTCCGATAATTTTGTCCGCAAAATGATTGAAGCCAAATTTTATGATATTTGGCAGGTGTGATTTATCGGATGCACTAGACACGTTGACATTTAAGCATACTACAAGTTATTTCATGAATCTCGCAACCAGTTAAATTGTGAAACATATCGCAATCAATCGCAACAACGTGAAATGGTTGGCAATGAGCACGCATAATGTACGTATTGAGAGTTCATCTATCAGCTCAAAAGATTTAATAAGATACCCACAGATGGCAATATTCAGTCTCTGCTCGAACCAAATGCTTGCCCAAATCTTCTATTGATGATTCTTTTCTCTGCGATCCAGCTGCTCAAAAATGCGCTCAAATTTTCCCTATTTGAGAGGTCATAGCATCTTCTTGATTCGACAAGGCATATCTCGACAAAATGATCAGCGAGAGGTTTTACTGATCGCAGACTCGGTGAAATCACTGCAGTATGCGAACATTTTGTGATTCCGAGCAAGAGGTTATGAAACCACCTTGTATCTGTCCGCATGATTGTCGTGCCACTCCTCTTGTATAGCACATGAACCAGAACTAGAGAAAAGGATAGGAATTTAAAATTGCTGAAATACTAGGTGGTATTCGATATGCCTTTCAATTCGGTTCGGCGTTTCCAACTTATTGTCGCGAGATGTCTTGCCGAGCCACAACCACCATGCGATCTACCACCTCCCGCAGATGGGCAATGCGTCTTCGCGGTTATGATAAAAGGAGCGCCTGAAGTCGTAC
The DNA here is from genome assembly GCA_000803305.1 of Toxocara canis. Classification (NCBI taxonomy): domain Eukaryota; kingdom Metazoa; phylum Nematoda; class Chromadorea; order Rhabditida; family Toxocaridae; genus Toxocara; species Toxocara canis. Next base: position 170,961 of record JPKZ01002960.1, on the reverse strand, counting down.
TTCGTAAATGTAAATATATACAGATTAATGAGGAGCTACTTGACGTCAACGAAGAACTAGTCAGCGATTGCCAGGTACCGCTACTATGCCATAAAATTTTTACAGTTTATCGCAAGACTTAAGGGGACTGGTCATGTGATCAACGATTACCAGGGACTGGACCGATATTCCCGTAAACGACATGAATACAAGGGAACAGATGTATAGCATCTGCAAAAGTGAATCAACCCATAACCGCTGTCTTCTTCCTTAGCACTCCTTAGTATAGTCTAGGGAGGTTTGTTTGATTACTGCTTCGCAGGACGCTGGCCATAATTTTCTCCATGCTTATAAAGCCCTTAGCTGAATTGTCATGAATAGTGAAATGGTAATGTTTTAAATTATATCTTATTTGAAAACTGTACTGAGCGTTTTAAAAACGCCATTTTGCCTAGTACAAAGTAAATGAATGATTCAGCTCATTTCAGTTCATTGAGATGTATATCACACGTGTTTCACTTTCTAAATTATTTAGCTTTGTCTATTGATCATCTCTTCCATGAAAATTATCACTAACGTTGACCGTGTATCTCCAAATGAAACAAACCCTTAGGCTTATAAGTTTGGTACTTCATGAGAATTTAAACCGAAATTGAAAGCTATTTCATCGGTCGTTTCTGAATGGCGAAATAATGGTGATTTCTTCTATTCATTCAGCTAAACCACATATGTTCTTCATTATAGCAAATGATGTCCTAGAGAGCTGTTTTTAAACAAACTTCTCTTTTTCATAAAAGGTTGAAAAACGAATGTGAATTGAGGGGCTTCTATTTGATTCGTTACGATTTTATAGCTTTTTCAATACTTCTGTGGTACTTTCGTTCAATGACAATTAAGTTTTTTAGCATATTTATTACCTTCCATATCTAGCAGCAACCTTCAAAGTTTTCTTCTAATTTCACTCTTTCGATTTTTTAGCACACTTGATTTGCCTTTAAATTTTTTTTTCTTTTCATACAGAACAGCACGAGATTCCCTCGAAATCCCACATTTTAACTTCTTACTTTAGCATATCCTCGCGCAAAATTAACCTACTTTGCTTTGTTTTTCTCACTTGAATAGGTGCCTATAATCTCAGCGTAATGCTATTTGTCCTGTCTCTTTTTCATAAAAGGTTGAAAAACGAATGTGAATTGAGGGGCTTCTATTTGATTCGTTACGATTTTATAGCTTTTTCAATACTTCTGTGGTATTTCTTTCAATGACGTAGTGACAATTAAGTTTTTTAGCATATTTATTACCTTCCATATCTAGCAGCAACCTTCAAAGTTTTCTTCTAATTTCACTCTTTCGATTTTTTAGCACACTTGATTTGCCTTTAAATTTTTTTTCTTTTCATACAGAACAGCACGAGATTCCCTCGAAATCCCACATTTTAACTTCTTACTTTAGCATATCCTCGCGCAAAATTAACCTATTTTGCTTTGTTTTTCTCACTTAAATAGGTGCCTATAATCTCAGCGTAATGCTATTTGTCCTCGCAATTAATTTGAATGTAAGAGCTACCATTTTTATAAAATAAAGCCTACCATTCATTTGTATGATATGTACTGTTAAGGCTGCTTGGGAGCATTACGGGAACGAGGGGAGACGTGTGATCGGATTCGCATGGAAGCACTTCATAGCCGCAACCGATACACGGTTCAACGTCTACGATGGCGAGTTGCCACAATCCGAACTTGTTTTTCTCGGAATGGCCGCTATTATGGATCCCCCTAGCTGAATTGTCATGAATAGTGAAATGGTAATGTTTTAAATTATATCTTATTTGAAAACTGTACTGAGCGTTTTAAAAACGCCATTTTGCCTAGTACAAAGTAAATGAATGATTCAGCTCATTTCAGTTCATTGAGATGTATATCACACGTGTTTCACTTTCTAAATTATTTAGCTTTGTCTATTGATCATCTCTTCCATGAAAATTATCACTAACGTTGACCGTGTATCTCCAAATGAAACAAACCCTTAGGCTTATAAGTTTGGTACTTCATGAGAATTTAAACCGAAATTGAAAGCTATTTCATCGGTCGTTTCTGAATGGCGAAATAATGGTGATTTCTTCTATTCATTCAGCTAAACCACATATGTTCTTCATTATAGCAAATGATGTCCTAGAGAGCTGTTTTTAAACAAACTTCTCTTTTTCATAAAAGGTTGAAAAACGAATGTGAATTGAGGGGCTTCTATTTGATTCGTTACGATTTTATAGCTTTTTCAATACTTCTGTGGTATTTCTTTCAATGACGTAGTGACAATTAAGTTTTTTAGCATATTTATTACCTTCCATATCTAGCAGCAACCTTCAAAGTTTTCTTCTAATTTCACTCTTTCGATTTTTTAGCACACTTGATTTGCCTTTAAATTTTTTTTTCTTTTCATACAGAACAGCACGAGATTCCCTCGAAATCCCACATTTTAACTTCTTACTTTAGCATATCCTCGCGCAAAATTAACCTATTTTGCTTTGTTTTTCTCACTTAAATAGGTGCCTATAATCTCAGCGTAATGCTATTTGTCCTGGCAATTAATTTGAATGTAAGAGCTACCATTTTTATAAAATAAAGCCTACCATTCATTTGTATGATATGTACTGTTAAGGCTGCTTGGGAGCATTACGGGAACGAGGGGAGACGTGTGATCGGATTCGCATGGAAGCACTTCATAGCCGCAACCGATACACGGTTCAACGTCTACGATGGCGAGTTGCCACAATCCGAACTTGTTTTTCTCGGAATGGCCGCTATTATGGATCCCCCAAGGTATGTAAATCGAAAGTCCATTGAATCATCGTTGCGGATGTATTTATGGTATATCTTTATCGTTGCTATTAATTGAGGAGTGCATGTTGCATCTTTTATTACCTAAATCTCGTGGTGCGCTTCAGCTTCTATTTGTAACCATTTACGTAGCATTACAAGAGAGCATAGTGCAAAAAAATTTGTCCCGAAAAATTTCTGTGCTGTAGGCGCTGTTCCGATTGTTGGATTTTGCCGTCTGCATCGTTTCCTTTAAAGTTTTCGTGAAAACTGAAAGCCGCCGCTCATATTTCTTCACTCTTCCCTTTTCGTCTTCCATTTTAAAATTTATTTGCGGTTTGTACCGCTAATTTTGATGTTTCTTTATTTTTTAGTCTCCAAAATTTTTATCTTTTGTAAATGCGTTAATTAATAAAAATGCTGGCATGCCTAATTAAGCCTACCTTAATTGATTAGGTGAATTAATTAAGCACACTTTTCGCAGAGTTTATGAGTGAACGTTTAAATGTTTAAGTCTTTATTGAATAAGTGAGCAACGTATCAAGAAAATTTTTTTGCAGAGATGATGCAGCGATGGCAATAAAACAGTGCAAAGATGCCGGTGTAAAAGTGTACATGATTACGGGTACGAGTTTTCTTTTGTTTATATCATTCGTTATTACTGTTGCGCATATTTTTGCATTTTCAGTTTTGCATTGCATTGCACTGCATGGCAAAATTATTAACGGCAAATAACAAAAAGTTAAAATGAAGTAGAGTAAAGTACAATGGTAAAAGAGAAAATACCATATAAAAGAAAAAATGTTCATTGATATTCTCATTTCACTGATACTTACTCTTTTTTTGGAGGAGCCATTTTGCAATCTTAGTAATTTGCAATTATTCTCAATTGACTAAACAAATATTTTTCGCTCATATAGTACTTAGCAAGCAAATCGATTTAGGCGACCATCCCACTACAGCTGCAGCGATCGCTCGCCAGATTGGACTCATTGGGATAGGATCGAGTGACCAAAGAGTAATTAATTTTTTTCTGTTTCTTATTTCTTCTGTTTTTTTCTTTTTTTGTTTTTCTTCTGTTTTTTCCGTTTTTTTCTATTATTTTTAAATAATTTTTAATGTTTCCCTACCATTCCCATATTGCATCTGTATAGTGTCCCTGTTCGTTAGCATTCATAGAAGTGCTCATTCTATGCTAACGCTTTAAGAGAGATGTCTTTGAGTAAATGACACATGCGGATTGTTGTAGATTCATGAGAAAGATGTACTGTAATTTTGAAAAATTTGCTTTTAAAAAACTTCCCAAATTATCCTTTTTATATGTACAAAACAAGCTTTGAAAGTTTCTTCACGATCTTATGGGCGTTCCCAATATCGTCTCTGTATAAAATTTCTAATCGCTATTTGCAAATGATTTTTCTTTTCACTTTAAAGGCATTCTGTTGGTCATTTTAGACGCAAATCCAGTTCAAATAAGTGCGATTTTTTAAATATTAATTTCATTTTTAATTGTGTTGACCTCCACGTTTCTTTAAGTTTTTACACTATTCATCAAGTCAATTATAGCCAGGGGATATCCCTGCACTACTGTTTTGGTAAAAATATTTTTATACAAGTATTTTGTATTCCTCGAATTCGCGATGTTCCCACGAATATATTTTGAGATAAGTATTGTTCGGCATTATGATAAGGTATAGCGTAATACAAAGACTATCATTGATCTTGAACTCTTTTAAGCAAGATCTTTGTGTATGCTGAGTTCTTTTAAGGTAGAGGCAAGCGGTCATCAAGCGGTCAAGTTGAGCGTTGTTGAGGGTCGAGAGATCAATTGGGCGATTGCAAATGGTGAAGATTTAGCTGCCATGAACGTTGAACAATGGAATAAACTACTAGCGCATAAATATATCGTTTTTGCGAGGTTAGTCAATTTTTTTCTTTGCAAATTCTTATTAAAGCTTAAGTTTGTTTGTGCTTCGCTTGTGAAGATATCGAATGCCTTTTTTTGAGCGTTTATTTTTATTTTCATTTCCATAATTGTTATGCTTTAATCAGTGCTCATCTTCGTTGCGTTCTCAATGTTGAAACAAAAGAAAAGAAAACCGAATCAAAGGTGATATAACTTCGCCGAACTTAAGGGCGCATACAACTTGGGTACACTTTTATGACTCATGCGTCACTCTAGCATAAGCACGAACGGGTTTCATTGCCTCATTGATAAGGAACGACTTTCGATGTACGTGGTTAATGGGTGAAGTGTTCCAGTTTTTAAGCTTCAAAGCATCTTCGGCAAACAGTTTGAGAGAATGCACTTCTTCAAGAGCCTCTTGCAAAAGATAAATGGGAAATGTCTGTGATCGTTAGCATCCATAGAAGCGCACATTCTATGCAAATGCCTTAAGACAGATGTCTTTAAGTATATGACGCTCACGGATATGTGAAAAGCTATTTCATGGAACTGGCAAATATTTGGACGGGATACGCATGTATGATCTGTGTATTGGGGGAGGGGGGACCGGAGTAGGGTATGAGGGAGAAAATGGAACAGTGAATTTGAAAGTCGTTTTTCTTGGTTTCATATACGTAGCAACAAGTCATTTTTCTGAGGCCATATCGAAATGTGGGTCCTTATCACGTTTTTTGTGTTTCGTGTACAAAGTGGTTCCTTGGTAACGTACGTAAATGTTCGAAAATGCAATGCAGCGTTTGGTCAAAAATGAAAGCTATAAAACTTGCAAAGTAGAGGAAGAAGCTTTGATTAGCGGACGCAAAATGTAAAATTACTGCACCAGTTGTTTTTTGCGAATTGCATAAAACTGCAAAGTAATTTAGTAAAAACGAAAACTAAACTTGACCCCCAAATGCTTCCGTTGCATTGCAGCAACACTTTCACGTAAAGGCGTCTTGAGTTATCCCTCTTCTGCAAAGTAGAGATAGCCGGTGCTGTAGAGAAAACAAGCGCGAAGTACTAAAAACAGCGAATAAATGCAATGAAGTGCTAGATGAAGACCTCTAAACATTGCAAAGTTCCAGAACTTCCAAAGTTCTAGAATTCTGAAGTTCCGGAACTTTGGGTTCTTCATTTGACGAATTTTTACATGACTCATTCCACAGTTGATAGCGATACGTTGATAAATCTGAATTGCGGCGTACAATTATTCATCGGGAATGTATTGTTATCATAATCTTTAATCTTATTTACCAACTCCTTATCATCGTCGGCTGCTCTAGTGTTTCTCATCGCACTGTTGAATGCGATATATGCGTAAGTGTTAAGATGGCCGAAAAAGTTCGAAGAAATTTGCACGAGTTCCATATCTCAGCTTTTCGTATTCCGATTGTCTTCTAGTACGCTATAGGAGTCACTAAAAGAAGGAGGACGAGAAAAATGCTGTCTAATGCATAACGATTATGTTGGTCATTGAATTCACGCCTAAATTGATAGCATTTTTATTCGAATGAAATTTTCAAGTTCATTCTTCTGGGAATTTGATAATTCACCAAAAAGCTTACAAGAAACAAAATGCGAAAGAAATTTCTATATGCTTTAGCAACTTCCAAATTTGCAACTTTGCAATTCGCAAGTTTGCAAATTACAAATTTAGTTATGGTTCTATCATATCTGACTATGTGTATGTGTGTCTTCGCGCCTGTCTGATAGTTTCAGTTGAAGAACTAGTGAAGTTAAAGTTACGAAATCTAGTAGAGTACCCTTATATCCGATTTTGAACCAATTTAACACCGACTATGCGAAAATGACGCGCCCTTGAAAAGGATGAAAACTTTGCATGCATTTTTACTTGATCAAATTGCACACTTTATTTGGTGGGCTGCAGGAGAACGAATTGTTAGTAGAAGATCTATGTGAGCGGTCGGATCGGATAAAGTTTGAATATTCTTTAGTTGCGAATAGTTTATGGAACCGGCTGGATGAAATAGTATCTCCTTGGCATGCTTTACTTCTTGTTACTGATTGATGGTTATGTTAAGGAGATTTTGGATTCTGATATTTTCTTGTTATTCGCCACCTTTTACCATTTCATATTGGGTCACAATCTTCTATGAAGAAATCCGGAACACTTGAATTTTTTTTTTCACCGAGGAGATAGTGACAGTGATTTTATTGTGGGAGTAAGTGAAATGAAATGAGATCATCCGGTAAACTTATTTGGGTTTCTGAGATGCAAAACCTTTCCTTTGTATATCATTCGCATTCGCTTACTCTCAAAATATAGTTGAAGATGTAATTCGGAAACAATTGCTGCACCTTTTAAATGAACTACAAAAAGTTGTAAAATTAAAACGGAAATTTCAATTCATTAGTGATAGTAGGGCTGCATACAGATCGTAGCTTAAAGCAAACAACAATGAGTTGCTTGAGGGCTTAAGCTGAACGTTATGAGCGTGGGCGTAAGAATGCTTTCGTTCTTGCAATTTAACGCTCTTGTTGCGCGCATAAGCGAGCCGTTTGCACGCCGTTCTTTCCAAGAGCGTTGAAGAGCTGTAAATTAGCAGCAGCAGTCGCAGCAGTAGCAGTAGCAGCAGTAGTGACTCGATTTTGTGGTGCCTTCATCGCTTCACATTTTTTCAAATCTTAACCGCCGACGCAACATCCTGAATCGTGCTCATCAGCGGTTTGCCTAGGTTGCTCAAATGTCCTGAACGGCTCCGGTTCCCGATAGTTGATAGCATTAGTGAAGAGTGATTTATAGGCTCTAGAAATGGAGCTATCTTACGCGCTTTAAACGTCTTAGTAATAATTTTGTTCCTGAATTGTTCCATTCCTGTTCCAAAGAATTGGGCCAGTCTGAAGCAATGGTATGTAACAAAATAATTCAAAGAGACAGAGTAAAATGTCTGTGGCGTCTTGCATGCCACATCCAACGAGCATATGCACCACTACTCCACAATAAAGCTGTATAAATCATGTTTATAGTCGTACATATTGAGTGTTGTGCATGGAAACATGTGCTAAGCATGCAGTACAGTTTTGGCGACTACCACACAGAAATGAGCAATTGCCATGAACAATCAGTGTCGTAAAAAAGTAATCATCCAACGTACCTGGAATGAAGCGAGTTAAAACTCAAGCATTAACAATTGAGAAGTAACTACCGTTCTGAAGCGAAAGACAAAACAAAAATATCATCCATAATAAATATCTCATTTAGCTTTCTGCAGAAATGCTTTCGAAGTTTTTGCAAAAATACTTGCGTTCCACTTACTGCTTAGCCACTTTTTATATTCTAATATAACAAGAAGTTTTACCGTTGAACCTGAATCAAATATAAACTTAAATGTTAAACTTCAAGAAGTACACTTGACTTTTATTGAAAGTAAATTGAAAAAGGTCAAGACATTGAACGGAAAACATAACACCGGTGATTATGAAGGGGCAAATTCAAGAGTAAAGTGTTCGATTTAACGATCTTGTTTTTCCGGTGAGACTGATAAAAGCTCACTGCATAAATCACCGTTTGATTCGAGGATTCAAGATCGGAGGAGCTTCGGGTGGAAATTTTAAAAGGTTTTTTAAAGTTTATTTCCTTTAAATTTATACTATTAGTACTTAAAACTATTAGTACTTGAACAGTTAGCTTGCACGAATAACCGATTGAATTCGTTTCCGAGCGATACAACAAATAAGCGCGTCTAATGTGCGCTTTTCCCTACAACGGCTTAGCTAGCAGCAGCAGTTGTGGTGAATAGTTGGCGTACCTCTCAAGACTCAGCTGTTCGAGCTATTGAAAACGTGAGGAATTCCACTTGAACAGAATACATACAAGCGTCTAACGTCGGATAGATTGCATCAGTGCGTAAAGAAAAAAGGAACAGCTATGCTTGAGGAACGATATCGTTGATTTGGAGAAAATAAAACATAAACTACTTTTCGTAATTGTATAATTTTGTCGGCAATTTTATCTCAAATAACTGGCGCATTGGTACCAAGAAGAAAAGTCGTGTATTGGTATGAAAAACTTATCGTATAGAATAGAATAGGTATCCTTGTTCCTCGTTAGAACGCATTTTCATTACAAATATCATTCCCGACCAAAAATCTTCTGCTTAATGAAACAAATTCAAATGTTTCAAAAATCGTCGGGTTCTCGAAGAGATTGTTTCATTTTTGTGACAATGAAGATTCGAAAATTTGCTGCCAATTCGCCACTCTTAAGGGGATATAAAATAACTCATAGTCCGATAATGCATTCTGAAACGAAAACCTTTGAGCTTTTCTATTTCGGTGATACGATATTTTATAAGTGGGGAAACATTTCACCGAGCACATTCGTTTCGGTTTAGGCTAAACGCATTTTTTTTGACATATCTCATGACTGCTAGAAGAACGTGAATTTCATAGCAAACAGTTCAAAGGTCATGCAAAAAAAAGAAAATTCATTCAATCATTTCAGTACTTAATATCCGATTATCAGAGAAAAATTCATAATCGGTTGACCGAAATGATATGAAATTCTAACAGCTCTCGCCCTTCAATAGTTTAGATTTTTCTGTGAGCAAATCTTTCGATATTATTTCATCCGTCTATTAACTGACAATAGAGGAGCGAACAATAGTTCAATAAAGTGTGCAAAACGATAGTGTGAAGAGTGAAAAAAAAATTAAAATAACTCGACGAATTCTTTGCGAATTGTTGCAAACACATTCGAAATTTTGGTGGCATTGTGAAGTGAAATTGTTGTTTTGCAATGCATTGTTTGCAAAACAAAAATACTATCGCTCACTATATAGTGGAGAAAATTGCAATGCAATGCTTGCATTTAATTAAGCGTATGTTGAAGTTATGCATGCACAAAATCACTTGAAAGTAGTCGTTATTTCGTGTAAAGTTAGCCGTAACTCAATTTGAAGTAAGTCGAGTTTATTGAAAAAATGATTATTATCAAATAAAACTGTTGGTAAAACATCACTGAAGGAAAATTTAGAAAAGTTTCGATGTAATCTTTGAGATAGTTTTCACTTGTAGAATTCCTCGTTTCCCCTTCCCCTTTTCCTTCCGCTCTTGAGTTCGACTATGTTCGACTTGCTATCAGACAGAAGTGAAACATCAGTAAATGTCTGCATAATTTTCTCATAAATCCAGCGGTGTTGAGTTGTTAAGAGGAATCTAGAAAAAATTAGAGAGAAATTGAGAGAGGTGTACAGCACTGTGCTTTGAAGCAAACGAAGCAGTTTAAAAAAATCGTATTAGTTGCAATGCCACTAAGCACTTCTTTCTTCACGCGAAACAAGATGATGAATAAAATCGTCTTGAAAACGAAGAAAAAAAGAAACTACGATCGTGCAAGCAAAGTGACGTGTTGATCCGATCAGCCTTGATGGATGCTGATCCGACCAGCCTTGATCGGTGTTGATCCGATCAGCCTTGATCGGTGTTGATCCGATCAACTTTGATAGACCGACACTTTTTACGCAATTTTTTTGACTACGCCGTAACACATATCGAATATTGAATAATCTCTTCTATAAGAATTTCTAACTGATAGATTAATCTTGATTTTTAACAATCCAAATTTTTTTTTTGCCTTGAGCAAATCCCAATCAAACTATTTGGTTAAAACGAAAGTGGAAAACGGCATTACACCACAAATGACAAATTTTATAATCGTTTGAGAGGATTTTTTCTTCGTTAATTTTTTATCTGAAGTTTTTGTATTGTTTGCTTCAAACATCGTCGGAAAAAACAACTAAAAGAAGCGATTTGCCCAAATGACGTGGGAAGGGTAGAGGATAAAGTAGAGTGACTATATTGGGAGCATAAAAAGGAGCTCAAATTTCCAAAAACCATTCATGCAAATATAGTGTAAAATGATTTCTGTTAAGTTAAAGCCATTGAAAGTGGGAAATATAGGCATTATTTGGGAAATATAAATACTATTTGGAAAATATAGGTACTGTTTTGGGAAATGTTCACATTACATTTTCTTTGAGGCTCATAATAGAACCGTAAAATTGTTGTAAGATAGTGGTGCTTTAAGATGTGATTTAGTTCGCTAATCGGGAGAAATTTGTGATTTTAAAATTTTTCGCATACTTCCGAGCTCTCATATTAGTTGCCGGGGTAAGGCATGAGCTGTTTTGCTTAGTAATGGCCTAAGAGTTTGTCCTCAAAAAAGAAAATTCCCACAATGACCTAAAAATTTTTTTGCTCAAAATTCGTCACTATTCTTCAATAGTCGGGGCACTATTGTAATGATATTGTGATAAAAGCTCAAAAACTGTTGAAAAAAATTTTTTATTTTTTTTTTAAATATGCTTCCATGATTTTATTTAAAAACTGTTTTAAGATGCTTAATAATATCGGAATATAAAAAATGGAAAAAAAAAGGCATCGGCGAACAGAAAATGAATAAGTTAAGGAAAACTCTGAATAATTGTACGCAATCTAAACATGCAATTGCCGATTTGTTTATTAGATTAACTGTAATTTTGATACGCTTAAAATTTCCTCAAATTTGATCAGTTCTTCTTGTTTTCACAAGTTTGCCATACAATCTGAAAAAAGAGCTGACGATTCCGTTAGAATTTCTTTCATCCTCACCATCATGATTTATGATCACTAAATTTATCGAATTGTAAAGCGGAAATTAATTGAATTCTTCTATGCTTTTATACTTGAAGTTGTAAGCAAGCCAAAGAAAAAAAAATTCATAGTCGATCAAAATCGCTGATCTGATATTTATGATTTTGCGATATCATTTGTATAGGCTCAAATAAGCTTATTAAGCTTTATTATCGCCAATAATAAATTAAAGTCAAAAATTTATTTATTTTTGATGATTAAAGGCCAGTTTATAGCCCAAATTGATCAGTAAACAATTTACTAGTTAGCGCATTTGTTTCACATTTACGTGATAATTTTACGTATCAAAGTTCTGTGGTTGTTCGTCGATAATGCAAGAGTGCTTAATTATTCTACGATTCGATAATCATTAGCTGCAAGGAATTTCAGTTCGAATTTTAGTCCCAATCTCAATTCCAATTCAAATTCCACGCAATGAAATTTAAACTTTCCAATTCTATTAATGAATGGTTGAAGTATTGTACAAATATCTTTGCTGAACTTTTACTATAACGATTTGTTTACTCTTCTAAAGAATATACTGACAAGTATTTCTGCATAAATGCTTAACTTCGCGCATGATCAACTCGTTACATGCGTGTTTCACATCAAATGGGAACGGCTATCATAATATGATGAGTTATCTTCCAAATTACACGTGTACTTTAAAGCAGTTCCATGTAAGCTAAAGCTGTAGCTTTAAGCGGCGTTCAGAATCGAAATATTGTGCTGTATATGGCAGTCGAGAGTGCTATTATTTATTCGAGTGTTTTTATTGACAATTGAAGCAAGAAGTGTCGAGTCAGAAAACTACCAACTATTAAGAACGGTTGAAATTCTTTTTGCCATTTTCTGCACAATAGCGAGTATGACCGGCATTTAGTTGAAGCTGAAGATGATAATTTGTGAACTGTTTCAATCGTTTCAGTAATACGTAAATAATGCAGTGTTCTGAATTACTACTATGTATTTACTCATACTGCATAAGCAAGTAAAGTAAATATTCTCTGCCGATATGAAGTGGATCTTTTGTGTCCTTCTCTAATATCTTCTACTCTTGCAAGTAAATTGTTGCACTATGGAGTAATATCAGATGAAAATGACGTATAAATTCTTTTGTAAATTTCTCATCGATATTGATGCAAATATTGTTGAAAGTTGGAAACGGATTTTTTTAAAACTGTTTATTATGTAATTGTTGACTTGTATTCTATTGAACTGGAATGAATATGAATAAAGGAATGTTCATAAATGGATTTCATTTAATTCCCAAAACAAGCGCTTCGAGAATCTTTGAATTTTTCAGAATCTATCATGAAAAGTTGGTCGACTCGTCTGAAAAGTAACTTCTAAACCGTCTCGATTATATACGAACGATGCAGAAGCTACTGAGCTGGTGTTCCTTGAAAAACATCCATCTAGGTTTATGATGACGACGACTATTTTCTAAAAAGTTCGAGGTGACGTTGAATGCGCGCGGGAGGAAATCTGTTTGCAGAAATCAAAATGAATGGGTTTGAGCTCACCAGATTCGATCGATAATGTTTAAGCCGGTCGCTATCTGTTGTGCAGCAAAAGTCGTGGGAAGACAACGCGGCTCTACCGTCGTAGCATAGAGATGCCTGACAGGTAGCGCTAACACTGTGTAGCTCGAGTTTCGCACTGCGTGAGTTCAGGCAAACTAGCCAACTATTTCGGGAGCTTTACACAAGCTTTGTGCACTTTACACTCAAAGAGCCGGCTCAACCCCAAGCCAGCAAACAGCATATTGAGGGGAGCGGTACGCATCGTTTGCTCCATTGCTCGGTTGTGTGCGATCGTCTGTTGGCCGCCGTCTGGAGAGAGTCAGCCAACCTTCCGTAGCCCAACTGTCCGCCAGTTCGTCCGTTTATCTATTCTCTCAACATCTATAGTGTCTGTCACCTTCGGATAGAGCGACAACTACGAAAATGTCTGATACTCTCTACAGAAGCCCATCGATGGCGCTGCGCTCCAGCACCGTTGATGTGAACACGTTTTCGCCGATGGCCGTCGCTGATTTAGGAAGTCTAACTCGGCTAGAGGACAAAATTCGTCTCCTGCAAGATGATTTCGAATCGGAACGTGAGCTCAGAAATCGTATTGAACGTGAACGTGCTGATTTAAGCGTTCAACTGATTGCTCTTACCGATCGCCTTCAGGATGCCGAATGTGCTACCGATAGCCAAATCGAATCAAATCGTAAACGTGAAGCTGAACTACAGAAACTGCGTAAACTACTCGAAGAATCACAACTGGAGAGCGAGGATGCGATGAATGTTTTACGAAAGAAACATCAGGATGCTTGCCTTGACTATGCCGAGCAAATCGAACAATTGCAGAAGAAAAACTCGAAAATCGATCGTGAACGTCAACGTCTACAGCATGAAGTTATCGAATTGACGGCAACTATCGATCAACTGCAAAAGGAGAAACATATCGTCGAAAAAACGGCCGAACGTTTCGAACAACAAACAATCGAATTGACGAACAAGGTTGAAGATTTGAACAAACACGTCAATGATTTGGCTCAACAAAGACAACGACTCCAGGCTGAGAATAGCGATTTGCTTGCCGAAATTCATGATCAGAAAGTACAACTGGACAATCTGCAACATGTCAAGTACCAGTTGGCGCAACAGCTTGAGGAAGCCCGTCGACGTCTAGAGGATGCTGAACGTGAACGCTCTCAGATGCAAGCGCAATTGCATCAGGTACAACTTGAGTTGGACTCAGTTCGTGTCGCATTGGATGAAGAGAGCGCTGCACGTTGAACGTGAACGCTCTCAGATGCAAGCGCAATTGCATCAGGTACAACTTGAGTTGGACTCAGTTCGTGTCGCATTGGATGAAGAGAGCGCTGCACGTTGAACGTGAACGCTCTCAGATGCAAGCGCAATTGCATCAGGTACAACTTGAGTTGGACTCAGTTCGTGTCGCATTGGATGAAGAGAGCGCTGCACGTATTGAAGCCGAACATAAGCTTGCGCTTGCCAACACAGAAATCACTCAATGGAAGAGTAAATTCGATGCTGAAGTGGCACTTCATCATGAAGAAGTTGAAGACTTGCGTAAGAAGATGATGCAGAAACAGGCCGAATATGAGGAACAAATCGAGATTATGCTCCAGAAAGTTTCCCAACTCGAGAAGGCCAAGGCACGTCTACAAAGTGAAGTGGAAGTCCTTATCGTTGATTTGGAAAAGGCTCAAAATACTATTGCAGTACTGGAACGGGCTAAAGAACAATTGGAGAAATTGGTCGCCGAATTGAAGACTCGAATCGATGAGCTGAATGTAGAACTGGAAGCTGCACAACGTGAAGCACGTGCGGCACTTGCTGAACTTCAGAAGATGAAACAACTCTATGAGAAGGCCATCGAACAGAAGGAGGCACTGGCACGTGAGAACAAGAAACTTCAAGATGACCTACATGAAGCTAACGAAGCTCTCGCTGATGCAAACCGCAAGTTGCACGAACTTGACCTCGAAAATGCTCGTTTGGCTGGTGAGATTCGTGACTTGCAGACGGCACTTAAAGAATCAGAAGCTGCACGACGTGATGCTGAAGCACGCGCACAACGTGCATTGGCTGAACTCCAACAGGTTCGTATCGAAATGGAACGTCGTCTACAGGAGAAGGAAGAAGAGATGGAAGCTCTTCGCAAGTCGATGCAATTCGAAATTGATCGTCTAGCGGCGGCTCTTGCTGATGCTGAAGCACGTATGAAGGCCGAAATTGCTCGTCTTCGTAAGAAATATCAAGCCGAAATTGCCGAATTGGAGATGACAGTCGACAATTTGAATCGTGCGAATATTGAGGCGCAGAAGACGATCAAGAAACAAAGCGAACAAATTATCGCCCTTCAGGCTAATCTTGAAGATACTCAACGTCAATTGCAACAAACACTTGATCAATATGCACTCGCACAACGTAAGATCTCGGCGTTGAGCGCTGAATTGGAGGAATGCAAGACGGCATTGGACAATGCGATTCGTGCACGTAAGCAAGCCGAAGCTGACCTCGAGGAAGCGCATGTAAGTTGGTTTATTGTTTTTATTTTGTCAATATTTTCTCTTATATTATCATTGAATATATAATCTTTAGTGAATAGCTGCTAATATCGGTTTCCTTTATCCTTACTTCCTTTCATATCCCTCCTTAGCATTCCATTAACTTTCAATTATAATTATTACCATGCTTATCGCTTAAATTTCTTCATTTAATTATATAGTTTAATTTTTCTACAAATAGTATCGTTAACGAAGCCGTACAAAATTTGTACAAAATTTATTCATAAATTTTGTCGAATAATCGCACGACATTCATCGAGTTTTCGATGCGCTTACCCTTCTCCTGGATAGCTGATCGCTTACCATTACAATAGTTTGTTTTTTTAATTTTTAAATGAAATTTCTTAGAAAATAACATCTTTAGATGAATAGGTATAGCGTTGAGAAAATTTGATACGTCGAACGATGCCTTTATGCTCTTGAATTATGACAATAGCAAATATAGATTTGTTTACGCTTCTTTCGATATAGTAAATTTTTGTTCTTTTTTTGAATTCATTGAAGGTGACAGAATTGTCGAAAAAGGTATTTTCATCTTAGATATATGATGTCATATCTAATTTCAGTTTTGATTTTTTTTGGTTTTTCGTTTTTTTTGCTGATTAGTTTTTCATTAGGTAATGCAACTTTTCATAATGAACAGAAATGATAAATTTTGGCTGCACTTGCAATCACATTCGCTCATCTCCTCCCCCCCCCCACCCCTCCCCCTCCCCCATTTCCACCTCCTCATGACGCTGGTTCTTTGCTATGAAAATGAGTATTCGTATAGCACTCGTATTTATTTACGGTTATGCTGAGCGGTTTTGGTCTGACCTTGATAGGTAGGGGTTGGATTGCCTGGATTGCCCGTTGCATTGGCGTGGGTTACGAGGGAGTTACGAGGGAGTTACGAGTCATAAGGTGACAGAATTGTCGAAAAAGGTATTTTCATCTTAGATATATGATGTCATATCTAATTTCAGTTTTGATTTTTTTTGGTTTTTCGTTTTTTTTGCTGATTAGTTTTTCATTAGGTAATGCAACTTTTCATAATGAACAGAAATGATAAATTTTGGCTGCACTTGCAATCACATTCGCTTACGTATTTGCATGTGTTTATTACTTCTCCTCCTCTATCGTACCTTAATCACTTCCACGTCATCTCCTCCCCCCCCCCACCC
>JPKZ01002960.1:143633-153964 GCA_000803305.1 Toxocara canis | reverse complement strand
CATCTCCTCCCCCCCCCCACCCCTCCCCCTCCCCCATTTCCACCTCCTCATGACGCTGGTTCTTTGCTATGAAAATGAGTATTCGTATAGCACTCGTATTTATTTACGGTTATGCTGAGCGGTTTTGGTCTGACCTTGATAGGTAGGGGTTGGATTGCCTGGATTGCCCGTTGCATTGGCGTGGGTTACGAGGGAGTTACGAGGGAGTTACGAGTCATATTTTCGCAGTTCCGTTTTTTTTTCCAAATTTTCTTCAGCAATAAAGTAGAGTACAAGGTAGATCTCTCCATGACTAGAGGGGAAATTGGAAATTTTAGTTTTTTCGCAATATTTACGCTATTTTTGTTCTTTTCGCAATCCTTGATAAAGCGACAATCGTTTAATTCAATTAATAACTTCATCCCGCTCTTCCATTCACTCTCATTAGTGACTTATCGTACAGTTTTATCGATTTAATTGCGTTGCAATTTGGTTACGAAATGCGTTTTTTTTCGGTTTTTTTCCCAAAAGGTCAACTGAACTTTCCCTAAGTATAATCAATCCAAACGTTCTTCTAGGGCATCTTTCTTTTGGAGTATAGGAAAGTAGTAAGCAGTCCTTCAATCCCTTTTACTCTATATGCGAGTAATACACGCGTTACTAACTTATGATTCAAAGTTTACTAGTGTAGTTGAAAAAATCACAACTGAGAAGCTCTTACCGCCCAGGAAAGGCGAGGTTGTAAAATATATCTTGAATAAGGCCTCCTCTTGCACCCTCCACCCTTCCAACCCTTTCGCTTCCTTTCCCTTTTTCCTCATCTGCTCCTACTATCCTACACAGTTCTTTCCCCCATAGTGTTAATGCCGTGCATTTGATTTGAAAGTAACGTTAGCTTCCCCCATATTCGCTTTTGCGGAAATGGTTTATCAAAATTTGAAGATAATTTCCACTTCAATAAGACCTTTTGAAGCGCCTAAAATCATCTTAAATTGTTAAAATAAAATAGCGAAAGAAGAAGGAGAAAAAAGTGAAAATCTCACTAAACATAGAAATTTGGAGATTTTATTCCAAGCACTGGGTAAATGTATTTAGAATGGCGGTATAAGTTTTGCTAAAATTTTCCGAAGTGTAAAAAACGGTAAAAAATTTCCACCTTATGATCGCAACAAGATAAGTTCTATGATCTTTCACTCTCATTTCTCACTTCAACATGCAATGTTAAAATTTATTCTCCCACAAATATATTTGTCCGAAACAATTTTTGAAAATTTTTCAGAACGTTTTTTTTCAATACGAATTTTTAATTGCCGTAGGAAAAATAAAAATTCCATATGCGAAGTCTTTTTTTTTCACATTTTACTATTTATGTAACATTCGACCAAATTCGTTGAACAGGTTTTTTTCTAACTTTCTCTTTTTCATAAGATTTTTCAAGTTGTATCGCTCTAAATTGGCGCAACATTTTCAAAAATTTTTGATTAATTTCATTGATATCACATATCGATGAGCTCATGGTATCCCTCTCTAGACCATCTCATCCTGAAATCATGAGAAAACTTCAAAATTCGTATGAATGATAATAAAATGATGAAGCGAAAAAAAGCAAGAAAAGAGTGAAAAGCGAGTTCTCGAAATTAATGATTATTGAAAATTTGTTCGCAGTTAAATTTGATATTTTTGGGAAATACTATCAGCTCGTCTATGATGTCTCATATCTATTCAAATTTTAGTTATATTCAATTCCTCTTTTCGTTTATCTCTTTTTTTTTCAAGTATACTGTTTTTGGCTCTCAAACGTATTGAAATCAATTGTTAGTTATTTAATAACTTTAATATTGGAGTTCTCATTAAGTTGCATTATTTGCAAAAACGATTATATGAAAGCGATTGAAACCGTTTCGAAATAAGTTCAAGCCTTACTTTTTATCGTTTATGCTAAAAACATTGAAAACTAATATCATGCGATGAACAGTTTCAAGCCGGTGAGAAGCGAAGGCCATCCATGAATGCTTTGCACTAGTTGTGAGCGTCGACGATAACAATGGGGAACGATTTAGCCAGACGGTATCTGCAACCAAAAAAAGAAAAAACCGGACATTTGAGGCAAAGCAACACTCGTCGTGGTAGTACCCACTAACTGTTCTCCGACTGAGGAAGAGCATATTGGTGGACCATCAAATTTGAGCTGGCAAAATTAAGAAAGCTCTCTAGAAAAATTAGAAGTTTTCTATGCGTCAAAGCACGGCCTTATCAAGAAAATAGGGATCTTAAAAGAATGCCACTGAAGTTTGTTGCCATGGTAGAGCTAAAGAATGAAGAACTTCATTACAAGCATATCGTAGTCAAGCAATAACGATAAGCTCAATACTATATAATTACTTTTCTCGCAAGTATATGGTACTAATACTTTGCATTTTTCGAACAACATTCTGTACTGCAATAGAATTTACCAAGCTCAACTAGTTGATCATAAATTGTGGAATTCACTAATGAATAAGAGGAACTCAAAGAATTGTATAGAATACGAGAGAGGTTGAGAGCGCATCGAAGGTAACATATAGTATGTAGTCTTTTTAAGACCTCTTTGAACTATAACCTTCCATACTGTAGTGTGAAGAAAAGTTATGACTGTTTATAGACTCGTGTAATAGTTCAACTTTACTAAATCATACTACAAGTAGTACTGTAATGGAAAAAGAAATTTCATGAAATACTGCAAAATAATTCGACAAATATGATTGCAGTAAATTTTTTTTCGGTTTCCATTTCTCGATTATAGAATAATGTATTGTTTTAGAAAGCGCCAAATTTGCTCATTATCAGAAGTTGATAACAAAAAGTGATATGATCAAAATTTTGAATATTCTCCTTATATATTTTTTAATTATTCGCCTTATATATCATTTGCCTTTATACAGATATATCAAATGACGTCTAAAAAATAAAGTTGCGAAATTTATTCCGCAACATTAAGATTCTTTGGGATCATCATATTTCTGCTAGTAAATTCATACTAGCACTTTCTTTTCGTATAGATACGTTACTGAGCGTTATAAATCGCATTGTTGGTTTTAAAAACGATCTCTCATGGTGTGCAGTTTTTGCTAATTCGATGTTTATAATATCCATTTTCTCCAGAGCCACTTTTTAGAAGCAGTGATATTATTTTTAATGAAAATTTCATTATTAAGATAAGGGCTTATAGAATAATATTCGTTCGACAGGGCAAATCTACGCTCTCCCCCCAAGCAGAGTTAGCCCATACAATTGTCTCTCGAATGTCAATTTCATGATCAACTCGTTGAATCAGTTTACCGCTTCCAGTCATGTTTTTGTGATTAACCATCAAGATGAAAATGTACATTTATATTTGCTGCAGTAATCGTAGCAGTTGTTATGAGTTCTAAAATTTTAGGTGCGTATTTCGGACTTGACGTCGATTAACAGTAACCTTACGGCAATCAAGAACAAGCTCGAGACCGAACTCTCGACCGCTCAAGCCGATCTCGATGAGGTAACAAAGGAGCTACACGCAGCCGATGAACGCGCCAATCGTGCACTTGCGGATGCGGCACGTGCAGTTCAAGAACTTCACGAGGAGCAAGAACACTCGATGAAGATCGATGCTCTTCGTAAGAGTCTCGAAGAGCAAGTTAAGCAACTTCAGGTCCAGATCCAAGAAGCTGAGGCTGCAGCTTTGCTCGGTGGCAAACGTGTTATCGCTAAGTTGGAAACACGAATTCGTGACCTTGAGGTCGCACTAGATGAAGAAACTCGTAGACACAAAGAGACGCAGAGTGCTTTGCGCAAGAAGGATCGCCGTATCAAGGAGGTGCAAATGCAAATCGATGAGGAGCACAAGATGTATGTGATGGCTCAAGATACTGCTGATCGTTTGCTCGAGAAGCTCAATATTCAGAAACGTCAACTTGGTGAAGCAGAAGCGATGACGATGCAGAATCTACAAAGGGTACGACGATACCAACGTGAACTTGAGGATGCCGAAGGTCGTGCCGATCAAGCCGAAAGTTCGCTCAATTTGATTCGTGCTAAGCACCGTAGCACAGTTGCCATTGGCAAAGCCACTGATGTCTATGTTGTCGAAGAGGACTGAAGGAGCTGTTCGAACGCACAACAACCGAATTAAATCCCCCGATGTCATTCGAAACGTTCTCCCATTACACTTCGATTATCCCCCTCTCCTTTCTGTCCAGTTTTAAAATTTTACTGTGCTTATTCGTTGGTTATGCTCACATACGGTTATCGCAAACGATGTTCGATGTTTTTCTAGACGGTTCGCAGCCCGGTCAATA
Organism: Toxocara canis; assembly: GCA_000803305.1. Classification (NCBI taxonomy): domain Eukaryota; kingdom Metazoa; phylum Nematoda; class Chromadorea; order Rhabditida; family Toxocaridae; genus Toxocara; species Toxocara canis. The sequence goes on along the minus strand of JPKZ01002960.1, from coordinate 149,669 downwards.
TGGAATGTAAAATAATATTTCAGATGATCTTTGTGAACGAAATGGGATACGTCTATTACTGCCTTAAAATTGTGCCTTTCATAAACGATAAAGACTTTTTTTTTAAAAATTGAAAGCCACATCTGTCTTCCATTAGCTTCTCAATAGCTAAGCAGTTTTAATAAGGGACATAAAAATTCACACGACCATAAAAAACCTCTCAATAAATGGTCGATACTTACTTCTTCTATAAAGTAAGCAATCAACCATTAAAAGTATTTTTGGTAAATCATAACTGAAATGAATCGAGCGACTGCTGCGAATCGTTATTATTATTAGTTGCAGTGCATAAGTTACGCGCGCTTCTTTTTTTTTGCTCTTCTCTTCTCTTAGTAACGAGCCTTTGTATAGTTTTGCTGCTTAAATGATTTTTATGCATAGCTTTTTCCTCTTTAATTGCATGCTATATTTTCGAGATTTTTCGAAACCGTACTCGTTTTACTTCTCTTTTTCTGTAATATAGTAAGTTCATGTGGAGTCGAGAACAAAACACTATGTTGATCTCCTCCACATAAATTTTTGCTGTTAAGTAATAGGATTGATGAAGAAAAAAAAATCTTAAAACTAAAATTTTTTTAAAAAAAGTTACGTTTCCTTTTTAGCATGAGCACCATTGGATTCACACTGCCGATTGGCATAATCATTGATGCATTCAAAACTATATTGTTCACTATGATATGATATGGTCTTCATTTGAATATATTGAAGACGTTATGTGATCCCAACGATCGCACATTTTTTTTTCCTCTTTTACAAAATATAAATTTTTAATGATTAAAGAGTAAAGGCAATGAAACATCATCATGTTTCATTTACGTCTTAAAGTTAGCTTATGCTTAAATAGACGCAAATCAATTAGTGCTGAAGAAATAAATTAACTAAACAAAGGTCATATAGGCTGATTGGATCGACCGTAACTAGAAATAATATGGTTTCATTACATCGCCACACACCAACCATCTCCACTAATCGGCATTCGGCGTCTTCATCGGACGAACAATCTTTAGCAGAATACATTTGGTATTCTTTCCCAGCAATTGGCTATCATTTCTGGAAGACTGACAATATAGTCTTGACAAATATTGGCTATGACAAATATAGTCTTCATTGTTCTATTGGATGACATGATTTCTAGGACAACTCACTAGGAAGTACTACGCATAGACTGATTTTTAGCGGCTCTTGATAATATCGAATTCATATCATTATCTTTTAAAGAAAATCATCATTTTATCGCACGCTTAATTGGGCGTGTTAACATAACGTTTCCATGAACACTGAATGGTGCATCCATAGCAATTCGAACAAATGAAGCCCACGTATCATATGTCTAAATATATCCCGCGCATCTTATGTGAAGTGCAAGCTTAAATGAAGGCTTGCATGAGATTGGCGCACTATGGCATACGCATATGGCGCAAGTCTTATATTCTCAATTTTCCATGATACTTGATCGTTTAAAAGCCGGCGCACCTTTTTTTTTAAATGCTCTTAAGATAGGATGCTTTGAGGAAAGAATGAGTTAAATCTTAAAATGTTTTGAGCTCCAATGACAACTGTTGCGCAGTATCTATGAAATGGCTTTCTATAGCTTCCACGGTCAGACAGAGACAATTTCCGTTCTAGTGTATAAAATTTACCTCAGCTATTGTGATACTTAGTTCAATGTTGTTTTTATAAAAAAGGTCATTCTTACTTTTTCAAATAATTTTCCTAAAATTTTGGACTTTTGTCGGCAGTAAAGACTACTGGCAATAAAACCAACTGAATGGTATACTGAATGTAGATGGACTAATTAAGAATTAAATTAAAAATTAATTACTAAACGTTGAATTAGGACTGATTAAGATTTATTAACTAGATGTAGGACTCATTCGACAAATTAAGCGAGTTGTTTAGAGCGTGAGATGCAGAACTTTGATAAATTTTTGTTGAAAAACTTTGATAAAAAATTCCAATAAATCGTTTTCATCAAAATTTTCTGGCTCATTGAACCCGTTTATGAAAGCATTACACTTCAAAGTATCACAAAGCATCTTGCCTATTCAACTTACCGGCTCTAATGAGAATTAGCTCTAATCGACTTTACTGATTTCAAGATGCTTTAGCGACTAAAGCGTCAACTTAAGCTCGAGTGTAAAGTTTGTGAGCTTACAAAGCCGTAAAGCTTGCAGATGAATCGCTACCTGGGCACACATTAACGCTCTCGATTGGTGCATATTTTCGTAGCAAAGATTCACCAATTTTCGCTTCTTAACACACAGCTGTCATTACGCATCGTATTGCGTGAATGTTGCAATTCGAACAAATGAAGCCCACGTATCATATGTCTAAATATATCCCGCGCATCTTATGTGAAGTGCAAGCTTAAATGAAGGCTTGCATGAGATTGGCGCACTATGGCATACGCATATGGCGCAAGTCTTATATTCTCAATTTTCCATGATACTTGATCGTTTAAAAGCCGGCGCACCTTTTTTTTTAAATGCTCTTAAGATAGGATGCTTTGAGGAAAGAATGAGTTAAATCTTAAAATGTTTTGAGCTCCAATGACAACTGTTGCGCAGTATCTATGAAATGGCTTTCTATAGCTTCCACGGTCAGACAGAGACAATTTCCGTTCTAGTGTATAAAATTTACCTCAGCTATTGTGATACTTAGTTCAATGTTGTTTTTATAAAAAAGGTCATTCTTACTTTTTCAAATAATTTTCCTAAAATTTTGGACTTTTGTCGGCAGTAAAGACTACTGGCAATAAAACCAACTGAATGGTATACTGAATGTAGATGGACTAATTAAGAATTAAATTAAAAATTAATTACTAAACGTTGAATTAGGACTGATTAAGATTTATTAACTAGATGTAGGACTCATTCGACAAATTAAGCGAGTTGTTTAGAGCGTGAGATGCAGAACTTTGATAAATTTTTGTTGAAAAACTTTGATAAAAAATTCCAATAAATCGTTTTCATCAAAATTTTCTGGCTCATTGAACCCGCTTATGAAAGCATTACACTTCAAAGTATCACAAAGCATCTTGCCTATTCAACTTACCGGCTCTAATGAGAATTAGCTCTAATCGACTTTACTGATTTCAAGATGCTTTAGCGACTAAAGCGTCAACTTAAGCTCGAGTGTAAAGTTTGTGAGCTTACAAAGCCGTAAAGCTTGCAGATGAATCGCTACCTGGGCACACATTAACGCTCTCGATTGGTGCATATTTTCGTAGCAAAGATTCACCAATTTTCGCTTCTTAACACACAGCTGTCATTACGCATCGTATTGCGTGAATGTTACGAGAGAGAGAGAGAGAGGCGATTTCATTCATTGCAGTCGTTTCGTTGCCAATTAGCGTACAGCGCTCCGATCAACTTAATTAAAACTTGTATTCTTGTACAGATACTTTCAATCCTGAATCGCAATTAAACCGCTGGATCTGGTAGGAAGTTCAACAAAAGTGGCTGCATCAAATCGGGTTGACGATCACTGAATTAAAGCACTATGTATGATAAGTGCAAAACTGTGAACATTGGTTTTATCCATAAAACAGTTTACTCAATTCAAATTTCTTCTGCAAACTGGCACATAAATATGCATATTTAATTATGCACTTCTTTCGAACATGCATTCCGAAATTGCATAAGCTTCGCTTTTTTTAATTTTTATCAATATTTATGTGAAAGCTATGTGATACAAGAATGAATTTAGCGATTTAGATACTGCAACAATGAGGCCATGATTTTCTAAGGTTGAGAGCGAGTATCACGAAGTAGGGAGACTCCGATCGATGTTTGCTAAACGCTACGCAAAACAATCGTCCCAGTTTAAAGCGCTGCGCTAGCACATTGCACCAACTTTCTCCCACAATATTGTGAGCCAATTATCATATTGAGCGTCAATTTTTTTCAGCCAAATATCTTATTTAATTAATTTGCAGCGAAATTGTGGCGTAAGATTTCCGCATTACAAATGCGAACAAGTGGATCATTATCTAAGGCATAATTTAGGAGACGATTCAGGCAAAGTAAACAGTGTTTACGTCTATGGGCACAACTCCATCCAAGTTAAAAGCGGTCATCTATAATTGCAGTTTTTTCCTATTGTTTGCAACAATAAGAAATGGAAGACGTTTAACTGTCATCTCTACGAACTTTTCATATTTGAGCACTAAATTTAATGCAGAACGAATAAAAACTGATCAAGAAAAGTTTGCTTCATTAATCAACGACAACTTTTCTCAGCCTACACCTGAGTTCATCAACATTCTTCAGCCGAACACCCTCTAACTCTTATTTTGATCGTTATTCCTCTCTTCCTTCTCCCCATTCAACCTTCCCCCCACCTCCACTCACCCTTTTTCCTTGCCTCGATAACTTTTCGATATTTCTCATTGCGCATTCACTGCAGTTTCATGAAATGTTGGTTTCTTACAGTATGCCGAATACCGTTCCCCTTAATTGTGAAATCACCATTTGGAGGAGGCGGTCATCTACACGCATTTACAGACTAGCAAACTCTGTTTGGCAATTAATCAGTGTTTCATTGTATCTAACAATAAGTCATCGTTGGGTACCAAAGAAACCGAAATGGACGCAACTTAATGCTGTGCCGATTAGTCAACAACGTGAGCGAATGAGAGACATGTGAAAATCTTTACAAAATGCCTGCATTTTTGTAAAAAATTTCTTAACTTTATGTAATTATTTATTATTACCTTTTATTTGATTTTAGTTGGGGAATATCTATTGCTACTCATTGATAGTAGTTACTAATCGTTCTAACGGTAACTTTACAAGCAATTTTAGTATAAGCTTTTGTTTAATTTTTATTTCTGGTTGTCTGTTTATTCATTTGTTCGATGTGTTTTCAATCAATTACTTCAATCATTCTCAAATTAAGCATTCACATTCGGCTTTCAGAACAACTCCCGAACAAAAATTACAAATTGTGGAGGAGTGCAAACGAAGAGGTGAAACAGTCGCCGTTACTGGTGGAGGGGTTAATGATGCTCCTGCTCTCGCAAACGCTAATGTCGGTATCGCAATGGGTGTAAATGGTACGCGATAATTGGGAATGGCATCATACGTTTAAGAAATTTTAAATAAATGCTTAATAAAGTCAAGTTGAGAAATATCTATTGTTTTATTAGAGAAATATGTTGCGAAACGATAGCACATAATTGAGCGATGACATGCATTTTTTTTCTATTAGATCCTCAACTGCACATTTGCTCTCTCCTATTACCTCTGAACAATAGGATGTCACAACATTCTCTAAAGGCAAATCAAATTTCCGATAGTAACTAAATTTTGGATCAAGTATGTTCGAGATATGGCGAAACGTCAATAGATATGCATAGTCGGAGTCTTCAGAGAGTCGAACGTCATCCGGCTCCTTAGAAAGCAGTATCTCGAACTATCAATTTTGGTAATAGAGATACTCTTTGAGAACTTTAAAAACTGAAACCGCAAACTGATAATAACTTTTTTTAAAAGTCAAACTTGTATGCTCTTAAGGCAGGTTAGTACGTTTAAAGGATATCGCGATCGTTTCAGGCAGCGATATAGCGAAACAAGCGGCTGACATAATCTTAACAGATGATAATTTTGCGTCGATCGTAAAAGGAATTGAAGAGGGTCGCCTACTTTTCGATAATCTTCGTCTTTCGATCGCTTATACATTAGCGCATCTTTGGCCGGAAATATTTCCAGTTGTTCTACAATTTACGCTTGGAATGCCACTCGGACTTTCACCTTTACAGGTTTTTCCCTTAAACAGATCCTTTTTTTAAACGTTGCTTTCTTCTTTCAAGGTCAACTTCTTAAGGCTTAGTGCTCGTGTTTTCTCGTAGTGCGCATTGTTCCGAAATGTGTTGATGTGATGCCTCTTTTAATTACCACTAATTAATGAGGTGCCACAATGAAAATAATAAAGATGCCTCCCTCTTTTATTTACCATTAATCTTTATTAAATCAACCAGCCTTTAAAAGGTTGTTT
>JPKZ01002960.1:131598-142715 GCA_000803305.1 Toxocara canis | reverse complement strand
AAATAGACGCAAATCAATTAGTGCTGAAGAAATAAATTAACTAAACAAAGGTCATATAGGCTGATTGGATCGACCGTAACTAGAAATAATATGGTTTCATTACATCGCCACACACCAACCATCTCCACTAATCGGCATTCGGCGTCTTCATCGGACGAACAATCTTTAGCAGAATACATTTGGTATTCTTTCCCAGCAATTGGCTATCATTTCTGGAAGACTGACAATATAGTCTTGACAAATATTGGCTATGACAAATATAGTCTTCATTGTTCTATTGGATGACATGATTTCTAGGACAACTCACTAGGAAGTACTACGCATAGACTGATTTTTAGCGGCTCTTGATAATATCGAATTCGTATCATTATCTTTTAAAGAAAATCATCATTTTATCGCACGCTTAATTGGGCGTGTTAACATAACGTTTCCATGAACACTGAATGGTGCATCCATAGCAATTCGAACAAATGAAGCCCACGTATCATATGTCTAAATATATCCCGCGCATCTTATGTGAAGTGCAAGCTTAAATGAAGGCTTGCATGAGATTGGCGCACTATGGCATACGCATATGGCGCAAGTCTTATATTCTCAATTTTCCATGATACTTGATCGTTTAAAAGCCGGCGCACCTTTTTTTTTAAATGCTCTTAAGATAGGATGCTTTGAGGAAAGAATGAGTTAAATCTTAAAATGTTTTGAGCTCCAATGACAACTGTTGCGCAGTATCTATGAAATGGCTTTCTATAGCTTCCACGGTCAGACAGAGACAATTTCCGTTCTAGTGTATAAAATTTACCTCAGCTATTGTGATACTTAGTTCAATGTTGTTTTTATAAAAAAGGTCATTCTTACTTTTTCAAATAATTTTCCTAAAATTTTGGACTTTTGTCGGCAGTAAAGACTACTGGCAATAAAACCAACTGAATGGTATACTGAATGTAGATGGACTAATTAAGAATTAAATTAAAAATTAATTACTAAACGTTGAATTAGGACTGATTAAGACTTATTAACTAGATGTAGGACTCATTCGACAAATTAAGCGAGTTGTTTAGAGCGTGAGATGCAGAACTTTGATAAATTTTTGTTGAAAAACTTTGATAAAAAATTCCAATAAATCGTTTTCATCAAAATTTTCTGGCTCATTGAACCCGCTTATGAAAGCATTACACTTCAAAGTATCACAAAGCATCTTGCCTATTCAACTTACCGGCTCTAATGAGAATTAGCTCTAATCGACTTTACTGATTTCAAGATGCTTTAGCGACTAAAGCGTCAACTTAAGCTCGAGTGTAAAGTTTGTGAGCTTACAAAGCCGTAAAGCTTGCAGATGAATCGCTACCTGGGCACACATTAACGCTCTCGATTGGTGCATATTTTCGTAGCAAACATTCACCAATTTTCGCTTCTTAACACACAGCTGTCATTACGCATCGTATTGCGTGAATGTTACGAGAGAGAGAGAGAGAGAGGCGATTTCATTCATTGCAGTCGTTTCGTTGCCAATTAGCGTACAGCGCTCCGATCAACTTAATTAAAACTTGTATTCTTGTACAGATACTTTCAATCCTGAATCGCAATTAAACCGCTGGATCTGATAGGAAGTTCAACAAAAGTGGCTGCATCAAATCGGGTTCACGATCACTGAATTAAAGCACTATGTATGATAAGTGCAAAACTGTGAACATTGGTTTTATCCATAAAACAGTTTACTCAATTCAAATTTCTTCTGCAAACTGGCACATAAATATGCATATTTAATTATGCACTTCTTTCGAACATGCATTCCGAAATTGCATAAGCTTCGCTTTTTTTAATTTTTATCAATATTTATGTGAAAGCTATGTGATACAAGAATGAATTTAGCGATTTAGATACTGCAACAATGAGGCCATGATTTTCTAAGGTTGAGAGCGAGTATCACGAAGTAGGGAGACTCCGATCGATGTTTGCTAAACGCTACGCAAAACAATCGTCCCAGTTTAAAGCGCTGCGCTAGCACATTGCACCAACTTTCTCCCACAATATTGTGAGCCAATTATCATATTGAGCGTCAATTTTTTTCAGCCAAATATCTTATTTAATTAATTTGCAGCGAAATTGTGGCGTAAGATTTCCGCATTACAAATGCGAACAAGTGGATCATTATCTAAGGCATAATTTAGGAGACGATTCAGGCAAAGTAAACAGTGTTTACGTCTATGGGCACAACTCCATCCAAGTTAAAAGCGGTCATCTATAATTGCAGTTTTTTCCTATTGTTTGCAACAATAAGAAATGGAAGACGTTTAACTGTCATCTCTACGAACTTTTCATATTTGAGCACTAAATTTAATGCAGAACGAATAAAAACTGATCAAGAAAAGTTTGCTTCATTAATCAACGACAACTTTTCTCAGCCTACACCTGAGTTCATCAACATTCTTCAGCCGAACACCCTCTAACTCTTATTTTGATCGTTATTCCTCTCTTCCTTCTCCCCATTCAACCTTCCCCCCACCTCCACTCACCCTTTTTCCTTGCCTCGATAACTTTTCGATATTTCTCATTGCGCATTCACTGCAGTTTCATGAAATGTTGGTTTCTTACAGTATGCCGAATACCGTTCCCCTTAATTGTGAAATCACCATTTGGAGGAGGCGGTCATCTACACGCATTTACAGACTAGCAAACTCTGTTTGGCAATTAATCAGTGTTTCATTGTATCTAACAATAAGTCATCGTTGGGTACCAAAGAAACCTAAATGGACGCAACTTAATGCTGTGCCGATTAGTCAACAACGTGAGCGAATGAGAGACATGTGAAAATCTTTACAAAATGCCTGCATTTTTGTAAAAAATTTCTTAACTTTATGTAACTATTTATTATTACCTTTTATTTGATTTTAGTTGGGGAATATCTATTGCTACTCATTGATAGTAGTTACTAATCGTTCTAACGGTAACTTTACAAGCAATTTTAGTATAAGCTTTTGTTTAATTTTTATTTCTGGTTGCCTGTTTATTCATTTGTTCGATGTGTTTTCAATCAATTACTTCAATCATTCTCAAATTAAGCATTCACATTCGGCTTTCAGAACAACTCCCGAACAAAAATTACAAATTGTGGAGGAGTGCAAACGAAGAGGTGAAACAGTCGCCGTTACTGGTGGAGGGGTTAATGATGCTCCTGCTCTCGCAAACGCTAATGTCGGTATCGCAATGGGTGTAAATGGTACGCGATAATTGGGAATGGCATCATACGTTTAAGAAATTTTAAATAAATGCTTAATAAAGTCAAGTTGAGAAATATCTATTGTTTTATTAGAGAAATATGTTGCGAAACGATAGCACATAATTGAGCGATGACATGCATTTTTTTTCTATTAGATCCTCAACTGCACATTTGCTCTCTCCTATTACCTCTGAACAATAGGATGTCACAACATTCTCTAAAGGCAAATCAAATTTCCGATAGTAACTAAATTTTGGATCAAGTATGTTCGAGATATGGCGAAACGTCAATAGATATGCATAGTCGGAGTCTTCAGAGAGTCGAACGTCATCCGGCTCCTTAGAAAGCAGTATCTCGAACTATCAATTTTGGTAATAGAGATACTCTTTGAGAACTTTAAAAACTGAAACCGCAAACTGATAATAACTTTTTTTAAAAGTCAAACTTGTATGCTCTTAAGGCAGGTTAGTACGTTTAAAGGATATCGCGATCGTTTCAGGCAGCGATATAGCGAAACAAGCGGCTGACATAATCTTAACAGATGATAATTTTGCGTCGATCGTAAAAGGAATTGAAGAGGGTCGCCTACTTTTCGATAATCTTCGTCTTTCGATCGCTTATACATTAGCGCATCTTTGGCCGGAAATATTTCCAGTTGTTCTACAATTTACGCTTGGAATGCCACTCGGACTTTCACCTTTACAGGTTTTTCCCTTAAACAGATCCTTTTTTTAAACGTTGCTTTCTTCTTTCAAGGTCAACTTCTTAAGGCTTAGTGCTCGTGTTTTCTCGTAGTGCGCATTGTTCCGAAATGTGTTGATGTGATGCCTCTTTTAATTACCACTAATTAATGAGGTGCCACAATGAAAATAATAAAGATGCCTCCCTCTTTTATTTACCATTAATCTTTATTAAATCAACCAGCCTTTAAAAGGTTGTTTGTTGCTTGTAGCCCATAAAAGAGTCACTCAGATAGTCGAAAGCTCTTCATTTGTTGCGTACTAAATTACAAATCAATGCATATTAAGCCAGCCATTTTCGAAAACTTTGAAGCATAAAGCTAAGGAGTTATAGCAAACCGAAAATGTAGGGCATTCATGTATACGTAAGACAAGCGTGAACTCCTCGTTTACGCATATCATATTTCTTTGCGTCTAGTGCAAATATACACATGACGTGCAAGTTACGCTTTCAGTTTGCAATTGCTGATAAGCGGATTTGATAAAGGTGTTGTTTTTTCTTTAGATACTGAGTGTAGATTTGGCCAGTGAACTTCCACCAGCGATTTCGTTAGCGTATGAGACACCTGAAACGGATATCATGAATACACGACCACGTCGACGAAGTGCGCGACTCGTATCGCGTTCATTGCTCGTTTATTCGTATATATTTGCGGGTACAATGATTACCGCTGGATGCATTATGGCCTATTTGTCCGTTTACTGGTAATTTGTCATCGTTGTTGTTGGTCGACTCATTTTATTGCCATAATTTTGTGTTGGCAAAATAAAGAAAATTTTTTCTCTGTATTTAGGATGAGTTAGAGTTTGGAAAATTTATAACGCCAAAATATGAGTTCTAATTTGATTTAAATAAAACTCAAAATTTTGTCAGCATTCTGGACGTGGCAAATGTCGTTATACTTAACTACGTTTTAATATGCGCTCGTAATGCTTTCCTATATTGGTTACTATTTTGGTTTAGTGTATACTTTTTGCATAGCATTCAGCATCACTGATCCGATCTGAATGATAGTAATAAAGTTGTGAAAAAAAGTGGAATGCTCATCTAATCTGATGTTTTTATGTATAGGAATCATGGAATAGCACTCGAAGATCTGCTATTTTCGGCGGAACATCACTGGAGGAATGGAGCAGAGAATTTCACTACTGCAACGGGGATTGTGTTCTCAGAGCGCGAGCAACTGTATATAAAGGGACAGGCAGCAGCCGCATGGCAAATTACTCTCGTCCTTGCTCAGGTGTGTTGAGCATGCAGAATTGTGAATTTTTATCATTGAACTCAAATGAGCATCTGGTAAATCTTGGGAACTTATGTTTTCTAAACTTTTTAAAAATGGCCGGCGAGGGTAATTTTTTTCAAAGATGGCCGGAAAGGGTGAGGAGCAATTTATTTGATGACTCAGCATTTCATCTATTAACTTGGCCAGCTGTATTGAGAAACTGTTCATTAACTGGTGACGCTTAATCAATTTAACACTTCGTTCAATTATCTGCATCAACATATTGTGCCGCTCGGAGATGCTTCCACATATTCATAGCATAATTACTCGTTCAAAGATATATATGCGGGCAGTAGCTCAGTGGTAAAGCTCGCGCTTCGTATGCGGGAAGACTTAGGTTCGATTCCAGCCTGCTTACCCGACGGATCCCCAGCAGGTCTACCAGCAGGCGTTCGGAAAGTGGTAAAAGCAATCATGCGTGGGCATGGTTGTCAACTGCACCGGTACGGAAGTCGAGAACAGTACAGCTGCCTTTGCATATATATATATATATATATATGTGAAGTAACTTTCATGCGATTAGCGCACAATTTAAAAACCAGTTAGTTACACAATGAACATTTAATTACAATCTTAGAAGCGTGCAATGAAAAACCAGTTCATAAACTTTTAAAGCATTTATTGTTTGGTAGTTAGTCACGGGCTGATCACACTTGCAGGTGTTTCACTTATATATGTGTACCACTCGTCGCGTTTCGTTCTTCCGTCATGGTATTACAAATCTTGTCTCTGTTTTCGCCGTCATAATCGAGCTTCTTCTGCTGAATCTGTTCGTTTACACACCTGCCGTACAGTATATTATGGAAACACATACTCCACCCTCTGAGGTGAGTTTCTGTCGTCGAGAAGATCGAAGGGAAGGAGGTAGCGGAGGAGGGGGGAGGGAAGGTGGGGAGCAAAGAAGGAGAAAGAAACGCTGTGTTTTTGGTTTTTGCGATCATCATCAATTATGAATAGTCAGAAGGAGAAGGAAAGAATAGTCAGTTTGATTTGCTGCCTTCTTGTTTTGCGATAATTAGCAATTGTGATCTGAAGGTTTCTAAAATAACGTTTTCAAGGTTCAGAAACTATTCCAATTTCTGAACCGGATCATATTCTATCGTCCATAATCGGCTCCTTCAAAGTATTAACTTTTACCGATAATTAGCTGTTTTGTTAAGAATGTTATTTTTTGCGTCTAACTTACACTCATGATAAGTTTCTTGAAGTTACTACAGCAAAATCTGGTTTTTAATTTAAGCATTTTTTAAGAAGTTGTATCGCGCACTTACTATCAAATATTATGCTCGAAAGATATTTGTCTGATACAAGTGATCAAGGTGGCACTGCATATACCTAAAATGAACAAGCATCTTTTTCAGTAGCCAAGAACGCAATTAAATATTGTGACGAAATGAAATGAACGCTCGTAATAGAAATGAAATGTCGCGCCTTCTACACCTTCCACTTCAGTTTCCGAATCTTTAAATCGTTATTTTACGTCGTGTTATAAGGCCTTCAGTGCCAACAACGTAATACACCACCGTATTGCCTTAAACAGAAACCCTTGGTTGCCTCCTGCCCTATCTTTTGAGAGTAAACTATTTTTCACGGGGTTTTGAAAAGGGCTATGTTTTGGGGTTGGTACATGGAGCAATAAACGAAAACAACGATCAGAAAGATTGTTGCTGAGAATATCGATAGGCATTGAGGCATTTGTCGACTGTGATTACGAATGGTATTAATTTCAGGTATGGATGTATGGACCAATTGTTGGTGCAGCATTGATGATCTACAATGAAACGCGCAAATTTTGCATTCGTCGATGGCCTAAAAATCCGCTCGTACGAATAATCAAATGGTAAACGAATGAAAGTGAGCGCTTTCAACTCAGATGAAGATCGATCGACTCGATTAAATCGGTGATTGAAAAAATGATTTATTGAAAATAATGAGCTCATCGTCATGATAGAAACGTTCATGATTAGTTTAGTCGGTGTGATGAAAGCGTACGAAACAGCGTAGGTTCTCAACATTGAAAGCCGCCGATGCTTTAAAATTTCAGCTGCTTAAACGAGTCAAATATTTTGTTTTAGCGAAAGCCAGATTCGTAAAGCGAGCGGATTCTGAATGAAACTGTTTTATTTTCTAAACGAGCAGAGCATGATTTAATAATTTTCACAAAATATGCAAATTCGAAGAAGATAAATTTAAGGCGACAAATGAACTCGTATGGGATTTAGATTGTGCTCAAGAATATTCAATCACGTTGGATATCAAAAGTTTGCCCAAGATGGGGATGGTTAAATTTCAAAAGTAGCCAATATTAAGAGGCCGTAATCTCATTGTTTTCGAAACTTTACTACAGCGTTCGTTCAGTCAAAAAATAGGTTATGCTGTTGAATGTAAGAGATACTTAGTAAAGCACTCTAATAACTACCGTAGAGAAGATTGTTGAGAATACGATGGAATATGATCTAGTATATTATGACCGAGCGATTAGTGAGTTTATGAAATGGATATTCACCTGTGGTTTATTAACTCCACAATGTTACGAAATTTGTGGGTACCTTGGTGTTAACTGGGTGTAATCGTATAGTCATTGCAGTAACCTCACTCGTCTCCTGTTTGCATTTCGGGTATATTTTACCTTTTCGTGCTAGCAGTCTAATCATATTAAATAAGCATCCGATTTCTGAAGATGCAGAGAGAATCTAAGCCAAAAAATATGGATAAGTGCTCGTTTGTGATAACCGCAATAAGAAATGAAGTAAAATAAAAGCGCTTTTTTCTTGTGAGAACCATCCTTTACTGCAGAACATATATATTTATGTATGCTTCATATATATAAGCAACAGTGACTTCTCACCGTTTTAGGAAAATTACAACGCAGATTCCGATTGCACAAAATGAAACATTCTCTACGGACAACCGCTTTTGTTATATTGAACAGAGCTCTATGAAATCATTGCCTTCTTGTCGTCTGTATGGTAAGTAGTGAACGCAAAATGTCATTTGTGTGTCGAATTTGTTCCACATAATGAAATACTAATGATGCCTCAAAATAATTTAGCCCGGTGCATTTCATCTCTTACTGTTAATAATTTTTCCTTTTTGTTCGCTTTCAGCAGATAAATATTTCGCAATCGACTCGTTTGCCTTATCACATATTTCCTCTGCTCCATATCACATGAAAAGTGAATGTTCTTTTGGACGCATTGTAAGTTATCCTATGTTATTTACACCTTTGGAATTCATACCTCGGATATTTTCAAGTTACTGTCGTACTACCTAGCTGCTCTCATTTACTTCTATATCCCATGTCCCTTCTAGATTCCTGCTTCATCTAGCTTCTGCTCATCGGGAATGCCTGATATACGAATTTTATAAATGCGAATGTCAGCGTATCGTCATGAACTACCTCACCTCTTGCCAACTCTTACGACTCCGCGATGTTACCTACAATTCGGTCACAAAAATTGGTAATTTGCAAGGGTTATAACGTGCACAGGTTGTCTTGGAATAGTTTAAAAATTGAGTTAACTTTTAGTTGTGATCTCCCCTCTACAACCTTTATTTCAGTCCCTTTACCGTTCAATCACAATCTTTCAGAAATTTTTGACTTGTTATCAACAGAACATATTCATTAACCATCACCTCGTGCTCTCTTCAGCCATTCTTGCGCTATCCATATCGTTGCAAGTATAACAATTTTTAGCAGGCCGCATATATATAGATTGTTGCATAGATGAACGAAAGTTCTAAAACGTTCTTGGCGAATCGGAATGGTTTCTGCGATAATATCATGCACGGAAAACGCGTTGCTGTACTCACTCAACTAGCGCAATATGAGAGGCTTATCATTTTGTTTTTTCTTAAACAAACCATTGAGATCAAAACTGATGGAACAGTTGACTGAAAACGAAAAAGATTGGATTCATCTTGTTATCTAATAGGTTAGTTTGCGTTCGATGACTCATGAAGAGATTTTGTGCCGATATTTCAACCTCAGACAATCCGGGTCTGCTTTATTACAACTTCCTTAATTTTTATCTCACTCTTTCTTCCCCTTCATGATTTCCTCGCCGGCTCTCTCCGAATGGATAATCTCGAAAATTCGAGCATATCTGCATCGAAACTCACGAAGAATGTGACATTTTTGATCACGCAAGCCATTTGATCAACTGATAAGATAAAACATTACACATACTATAATATATAAATAAGTTTATCGAACTTCATTGCATCCAGTGGTGAGTAAACATTTTTATTTTTTTTAATAAAAATTAGGTTTCTTCTTTTTTCGATTTTCATTCTCATTCAGGACGCTGTTCTCAAGCGAATCTTTTCTTCGACCATTCTCAGCTAAACCATGAGGTAATTAATGCGTCTCCACAACTTCTTATCGTCTTCATCGCTGTTTTTATGTTCAGAACCTTCCTTTTGCCCATTTATGTTCACTACTGGCTTTTTCGTTTCGCCAGTCGAGCTCCTCTTCACTAGCGTTCTCCATTTAATTATGCGATCTCTGCGATGTTCTGAAAAACCATTATTCTCTGAAAATGTTTAGTTTTGTTTCAAAATCAATGAAATTCGAAGAAATCTAATCAAAAATGTTTTCTATGTAATAGATATTAATAGGCAATTGGAGGGATATAGGCTCCTTTTAATTCAAAGAAGCACTAATGAATAATAATTTATAAGAAGTAAGTATCTTTGAATGATTGAATGCTATACGTTATGTCCTCAATAGAAAATTTTCAATTCTTTGCTCGAATACAACTGAGGGGCGACTTTCGCTGCTCGAAACGACATTTCATTAATTTGTTTTTAATTACTGTGTTTAATGAGCATCAATAGAGCTAGTTTAATCGTTCCACAGAAAGGTTATGGGTGTGTGGTTTATGTTTGTAAGTAATTAAAACAAACGGAGAAGAAACGGACCCGTTGGGTACTATGCCACTTTTGCAAGAATGGCAAATGGCAAGAAAAGTAGGAAATGTTGCTATTGTTCACCATTGTTAAGACCGGTTCGGCCAGCTTTTAGGCAATAGCGCTCATACGGAGTTCTATTTCGATTGCACTCCGGAGTTCTACCTCACCGTTGAAGCGGAGCATTTAGATGAAATGCATCCTCCCATAACGGATCGGTCTCGTAAGTGTGGTGATTTCGTTGGCTTTCTAATATGGCCAAAACAATTTCATATTAAGTAAAGAAAAAAATGAATATCGCCACTAGCATTTTGTTTTTGTTTGTTTTTTTTTTGTTGATAAAATTCAACGGAGCTTTACAATTACAACTCTTAAAGAGTTATACCATTGACTTCTATCATGTTTAGTGTATTGAATGATCAATTACGCACAATCAATATAATTGCTGTGATTTATACGACAATCACACGCATATGTACTTTGTTTTTTTTTAAAGGAAGAACTCATTAGCGCAGCAGTGGATATCAAATTGCCTTCGAACTCATGGTTATCTTCCTATTTGTGAACAATGTTTTGAAGCGTAAAGCTCGGCATATCTCACCTTTTGGTATGTAAATGCATTCGGCGGTCACAAAAAACACAACCAACATTACCAACATCCACTTAGCTTGATCCATTTCTGTTCTGCAAATATAAATGCAATGCAGTGAATGTAGAATCATTGCCGTACAGATACGAAGAGGGAGGTGGAAAGGTTGTGAATTAGGATTTCACTAATGTAAAATGTTTTAGTATTCTTTAAGTCAAAGAATTCTAGATTTGTAACAAAGAAACCTTTCAAAAATTACTACTTGTACAATCGAATTTCTCTCATAATAGTAAAATGTTCTCTATTCAATTAAGGTGTACATTCAGAGAAATCTAGATCATTAGCTCTCCCCTCCTCCTCCCCTCCCCCCCTCC
>JPKZ01002960.1:113800-124667 GCA_000803305.1 Toxocara canis | reverse complement strand
CCCCCCCCCTCCCCAAAATAAATTACAGAAGAGCAGCAGGACGTATCGAAACAATGAATTTCGCTTTTACTAATCACGCTTAAGAAAACAACGTAAAGAAATGAAATCTTGAACAGTGATGTTGTCCACATGAATGGGGGCAAAACATATTACAAGTATGAATCAAGTATGCCTCATTATGCAAAGTATTTCACTCATGTTCAATGATAGCAAATGAAGCTAGCGACCAAAAAAAAAAGAAAAAAGAAAAGCGCATCCGGCCCTTATATATACAGATCGTATCCATTCGACGGTATAGCATATTCTAATCCGATTCGAATTAAAAAAAACAATGGATTAGGTTTCGACTCCATTGTTGTTTTATGGACAACGTTTCTTATTCGCAACCGCAAAAAAAAATCAATTTCATCAAGGCGAAAAAACAAAACACTAAAGTCTAAGAGTTTGTTTTTTTTAAACGATTGATTGCTAAGGCCGATACGTTGCGGAGGCAACGATTACGGCCATGACGATCGCGAGAGAGAGGAACTGGAAAAGAAAGGAGAAATGCCCTAACGTAAAACCATTAGAAACATATCGAAGAATCGCTTCGTATAGAACGTTTGAGTCTTTCAAGTTTAAGACAATCAGTTCCAGAAATCGACGCTTAATTGGGTCGCTGTTAATGCGACTTCTAACGAATTGAGAAAATGGCAAATCAAAATTTCGATTTAATTCCTATTAAACATTTTGATTAATTTTTGATTAATCATTTTGATTAAATTTCTATTTAAACATTCTGATTAAACAGCCTCGTTTTTAAGTAATAAAAATTACTAAACGTTTTTCCATTCGTACTGCTAACAATGGCCTTTAATTTCTCTCCCAACATTCCATTTCATAGTGAAATTTTAATGCCTAACATTTCAATCGAATGTAGCGTACATAAAACAACACGCCTACATCTACGACCGTTCATTCAGAGTTCTCAATAACAATAAAAAGTAACACGTAAAAATATATGGCTGCTAAACTGAAAATGCTATTTAAAATTTGTACAACGCCGACACTTTCTAAATTATGCGCAAAAATGAACACACCCAACAAATGAAAACTACCATCTGGCTCATAAATTCAAGATGTCTTACTATTGAGACCATTTACAGCCACACGAAAAGTGATACCCGCAATATACCTCCCACTTTTTCGACTTGTTTGTCGAGGAATTTTTGAATGTTTGAAACCTTTTTTCCAAGCAAATTATCGCTTGAAAAATGTTTGAAATAGTCGCTGAGGCCGGATATTTTCTTTAAATTTTGTAAGACGAAAACTGTAGATTAATTTGAACGGGACAAAATTTAAGAAATTAAATAAACCTGATCCGTCCACTTTTTTACTTTTCCTTTATACCTTTTTGGAAGTCAAAAAAGCTTGGAAATGTAAACGCAGAAAACTTGTCATTAATGATCTCGTTGTCGGACAACCTGTCGATAAACTGGCTCGAAGAAGAAGGTGAGGAGGTGGTGAGACATCCGGTTGTTCCCCCATTTGTTTGGTATTCTGATGAGTTCAAAAACCGAATCGTAAGGCTTATGACTTCAGCCTACCGCTACTCCTCCCCTCCCCCTTCCACATTTTTGATGTCGTCATTTATCAGTAACACCTACAACCAGATCATCCCCAAGCACTCTGCAAAAATGGCCCGGTCAAGTCAGCGGTTGTACCGATACTCCCCGCAGGGGCCGCCCCTCTCCTCCTCAAGGCCCTTCATCGAAGACAGCATACCTTTACTTCGCAATTCCCTCTTCCTCCGTCAAATGCGCCCCATTACCCAGTCATCTTCAGTGAAAGGAAACCAGAAATCACATTGTTTTCATCTGAGCAGTTTACGCGAAGTTAGCGAAAACCACAACACACAAATAAAACGACCGTCTCCGTACAAAATTCACAACAGCGCTAGTAAACTGGATCAGCGTTAATAAATGAACTCAGAATGTACTTTCAAGAATCAGGAATCAGTGAAAAAAGAAAAACCAATGGAACCATTCAAAAAAGAGTCATCTCACTGAACTCGAGATGAAAAGCTAACTTAGATGAATCTGAACCAATATATACCACAATGAAATTTTCATAGCAGATCTCAACATAAGTGAAATTTTCTTTCCAGAACCGCTGCTCTCACCCACTCAGTGACTATGATGATTGTTTCCCAAATTACGCCTAACGTTCGATTCGATAGAATGATCACTCTGATCGAACAGTTCGAAAAAGAAAGTGATGAGGAAATATTAAAAAAGATGACCACGTATATAATTGACAAAAGCTTTTCCGCTCAAAGGATTTTCTAAATTTGATGCTGTTCTCATCGATAGTACGGAACGAAATGTCTAAACCACGCAAAAGTAATTCCAACAAGTTCATCTCCAGCCAGTCTCGAATTCCTTCAGCATTTATTAGCAATCGCAGCTAATCAAGTTTTTTTTATCGATTTAATATATTCGATTAAAATGTCGAGTCCCATTTAAGAAAACGTCAGAGAAATCTAACTGCACAAAATATTCTGCTATATTAAATCCCACTCGGATGACCACAGAGGGAATACTAAATGTAACTTGTCATCACAAAGAATATCCAGCGTTATTATCCTCACAAACTGCCCTCTCCCTCGCCCATACCTAATTCCATTCAATATCACAGCTTCCCTAACGAAGAGACAACACTGTCGCGCATAAACTCAAAATCCGTAAAGCATAATAAGACATTGCCAAATCCATACAAATGCCATAAATCCGAAATCAAATATCGTTATTCAAAAATGTTGCCATTCGAAGCCGATATTTCGATGATCGATCTCATATTGATTGACCACTTCCTCACAAATACCCTGATGAAGCCAGAGGTGCTCCAACTTTGCGTAAAGCTCGTGATTCAAATGCAGTGGATTGCCACGCCTCAAAACGCAAAACTTATCACATTTTTTCGCTCATCATTTTATGGAGAGGTACCATGCTAAACTTCAGTTAAAAAAGCCATTTTTCCAAAGGGGGGGGGGGGAAAAAAAAACAAATCCAAAAACCATAGAAATTGGGGAAAAAAATTACACCAAATTTTTTTGGAGATGCTCATGTTCGACACCGATTTGCCCAAAGCGTTTTGAGGCACGTTCCTGCAGCTTTTAAAGATGAAAACCAAACCAACATGAATATCTGGACTCTCTCCTATCTAAGACCGATACTGTGGAGCTATGTTTCCTCACATAAGCCACTGATTCAGCGAACCAACTACTTTAAATGCCTATGATCCTTCCATGGGTCTTTCCAGTCCCTTTCGAAAATTATGCGTGCAAAATGATACCGCTACGTTATGCTTTCTGTTAAGATAATTTCGAACTTCTTTGGCAATTTATTAAGCCACCTGGTATCGAAATGATATCTCAAATCTATGTGAACTTAGAGGAAAGAAAACCGTTAACCTGAATCCGAAATCAGTTTCTCCAAATTCATCGACATACGGAGCAGCGTGGAAACAACCTCGAGCACGCGAAGTTAAAAGTATTACTTGACTATCACGAATCCTGTAAATATTCTCTAAGAGAGAAAGAGACTGGGGGAGAGACAAAGAGAAAGATGAAAACAATAACGATGTCAGGTTATATCAAAAATTCTTTCTGTGTCGCCAATCTTTTTAAAATAATCTTCTACAATACCTCATAAAAAATCTTTCCACTTCTTGCTTCAAAAGAAAAAAAGATCCAAAACAGGCTAAACTAAAACAGTGAAGAAGAAGAAGAAAAAATCAGCAAGGACCCATGACTACTACATCTTTAATTAGACTCATCGTGACCTGAAGCCAAAATCGTCACATATGGCATAATATTCTCTCCTTCTCTCAACCGAGGCAGCAAAAGATGCAAGGAATAACAGTTAAAAAAAGAAGTACCGAGAAAAGAGAAAAAAAAAACTTATAACTGAGAAAAATAACACTTTTTCTTGTGCTCTCAATAATGTGGGGGTAAACTAGAAGTTTAAAACATCTATGCTAGACGCATCTAAAGACATACGAGCTCAGTTAACGACTAATCGCATGATGCACTTAAGATTCGTTTTCGATGAAGTCTTCTATTATAAAAGTTTCCACTTATCAAGTCACAAATATAAAACTATAACATGCAGCCTGAAAAGCCGAACTATTTGCTATCATGAAAATCACGGAACCATTTGTCGTATATTCAGATCAGAAATGAACTCATGAATTATCGCTGTGCATGTTCGTAACCCAACAACCTTCACGCAGCAAGCACGCTTATGAAAAATCGTACTGCACCTCACTTTTCGTAGAAACCGTCATAAGAATGCAAAAGAAAAGAAACGAACTGAAATAATAAATACACTCACCTTAAGAACATGCCTCCCGATGGACCAGAACAACTCTGTAGATGATAACTACAAGCGCCCAACGTTTCCTTGTTGATCTAAAAAATCAAGATAAAGTTACGTTCAAAACAAGATAAAATATTATATTCGCTTTCTTAGGAAACGCTCAATAATAACTTGATGCTGACGATTTTCTATCCTCTTCCCCCCTCACTCATCTATTCCCCTTTGGTGATGGTGGAGGTAGACACCCACATACTGTATCCAGTCGCTCACTGATTTGCTTTTGAACGTGTGGCGAACCGTTATAGATCGATGGATATCCTCTGCATGGATCCGTTAAACTGCCTATCACTTCGTGAGCAACAGCCCCGTCAACTAACATGATTATATTACTTACGCATACCATTACGCCTGATAAGTTATGGTCGACAAGGAAAACTCAAAACTCAAAATGAAAAACCTTTATGAAAGATGAGAGACACAGGAAGGGAGAGAGAAAGAAAGACAGAAAATGAGGGAGGGAAATTTCTAACCTAGAAGTAAAGCAGAACAAAAGAAAAATTGTCGGAGAAAAAAAATCAACAACGTTGCAATACGAATAAACTAAATATAGCTAACCGTTCTTTGGCAGCAATAGCTCTGTGAGCAAAGTAGAGTACCACAAACGAGACAAAGCGTTGGCACCGAAGAAGCGTGCTCCTCCATTTGAATTGATGGGCACCTATAAAAATTCAATGTATGTATTGAATAATGAAGACACAAACTTGATACCGGAATCAATCATTGAAGTGCAAACCACTGGTTTTATCACTTCTATCCCCATCGCACTCCATTACCCCCTCCCCCTCTCCACTCCTTCATCTGACCCAATTCCATCCTCTCACATCAGTGTCCCTATCAGTGGACCGCGAAATACATCAGCCAATCAAGAGAATCTGCCAACGATTACGTCGATGAGACGCAGGCAATATCAGCGCTAGATCTGGCGAAAATGTTCGTCGATGCTTTCGCTGCTTACACTGTCCAGGTCTAAACGGTGAGCACTTGTAGCTTCCACTAATCGTCAGATTTGTTTAGGCGGTTTCCTAATCACAACGCGATCATCTCTATATTCCAAGAGCTATCATCTCTATATCCGCTGAGCAAAATCAACTTTCTTTGAGTAACGACAAGTGCGACGACTTAACGAAAAAAAAAACTATAACAGAAGAACTGCTAGCAAAAAAGCAAGCGTTGTTTGAGCAGTTCAAGTTATACGATGGGAATAAAATCACAGTACTCCAATTATCTGAATATTACTTTTCGTGAAACGATGAAAAAAGAAACCACACTTTCTCGCCTTCTAAGCTTATTATCGAACAATGGCATATCTCCCGATTTCCTCCCTTCTCCTCCATCGTTCAGAAACAAAAAAAAACATACTTGAAGTTAGCTGCCTGATTGATAAGCTCAGAGAAATCTTCAGGTAACTGCACCAGCCGATTCTCCATTACTGGTTGCCGCACAATATCCGGAACAGGTATGACGCTCTGTTGTGCTGTCCATCTGAAAAATGCCCACAATTGGCCCTTTAAAAAAATTATTTTTCCCAGTTTTCCCATGCGGCCGATAACAAATGTCAATTCCCGATGGTGAAGAATTAAACTGAATTCAGCGCAAAACCGTGAAAAAAAGTGACCACTGTAGACAAACAAGTGAACATGTGTTTATTAAATGAGAAAACGGCAAAAAATTTTTGCCTTATAAGAGGCTTTTTTTCTTTTTGTTTCGTTGCGACTACTTCCAATACATGGTTCATAATTTCCGAAAACACTCGCTCAACGAAAATTCTACGATCCTCAAGGTGACGAGAAACAAACTGAAAAAAAAAAAAACATCAGCAAATATCGTAGTATTCCGCAAAATTCAAGGAGTTATCAAGTGACCACTGTAGACAAACAAGTGAACATGTGTTTATTAAATGAGAAAACGGCAAAAAATTTTTGCCTTATAAGAGGCTTTTTTTCTTTTTGTTTCGTTGCGACTACTTCCAATACATGGTTCATAATTTCCGAAAACACTCGCTCAACGAAAATTCTACGATCCTCAAGGTGACGAGAAACAAACTGAAAAAAAAAACCAGCAAATATCGTAGTATTCCGCAAAATTCAAGGAGTTATTCAAAACGGATGATGCTGATAATTTGAGGAAATCGGAACTAAACGTTACACTTCCATTCCCACATGACTTCTCATTGCGCGCAGTTCATGCCCGCTAAAAACTAGCCCTTCAGCCATTAATAATGCCAAACGAAGGCTGAACATTGATTGCATCAATCGTCACCTCATCAAACATATAAAACTCTTGTTGCCATAATCCTTATTATGCAGCCCTCTCCTCTCAACGGCTTCGCCATGATAATCTTTGACGGTTCCATACGATGTGATATGGTATGTGCTTAGCCCCTTGCTTTGGCGTCCAACTCCAAAAAGGTAAAGCTGACGAGATGAAAGAGAATGAAAAAAAAAAATCAAAAATAAAGAAACAGTCAAGGAACCTTTAAGTGCTTCTGGTGGAGGTATCAATGTTACTGCATGATAAAACAAAGCCAAAGGACGAAGAAATTCGACAACGCCCAACAACAACAACTGGAAACAAATCATTATTTTCGGCCAATAAGTCAAACGATTTAAATAAAACATACAAAATTTGACGATCAAGCAAAACTATGAACTTATGCAATTCTAACTGACTATTATATTTCAAAAGTAAATCGGGTGAAGGATGTCAATGCGGCAACCCCAAACCATGTGTTCCATAAGCTAGGTTTTCACACAATTTCCCAATTATTTCCCCTGCACCTTACCACACATCTCTCTGCTCCCCGTGTATGCCAGTGGAACTTCACCTCCAAAAGCAAAAAGATATCAGAACAAAATCGAAAACAGAATTGTAGGAGCCACTAATAATAGCTGTAGAGGTGTAAACGACCGATTTTAACGAAAGCAACCAACCTGCTTGAGAGAATTAACCGAGATAAGATGTTGTGTTGGTTTAACGATGGTGTAAAGCTGTGAAATAACTGAATCGAGATCACTGTCAATTGTATCGGATATCTGAGGACTTCGCGGAGCATGTGATCCGCCCATTTCCTCACTGTCATCGAATGACGCGAATATCTAAACGTATCAGATACCGGAAGACGTCACCAAAGTAACTGAGCGACTTTACCATAGACTTCCCTCTCCCTTCGCCTAGAAATGACATTTCGCTTAATGCTCGCCCCCTTTCGGCTTGCTGCTCTACCCAACTCCAGTTAGGTTACTAAAACGCGACTACAGCAGATCGATTCTCCCAGCAAGTCGCTCTTCCCCTCTCTAACTACATTTCAACAGGTCAACAATTTGAAAATAAGCAAAACCAATTTCGCTGCACAACAAAACAAATTCTTTAAAACTTTTTCCACACCAATCTATAGGCCAAGAGTAAAGCACTGTTTTACTACGTATCAAATATGACTGCGAATCAAAGCTAATTATGATAACATAGACATCCGTACAAATCAGAAACGGCAAGGAGAATTGAAATCACGATTTCTCGATTTCCAAACGAGACTTTTCATTTAATATTCCATTTGTCGACACCCTCTACTCACCTACATATTTGAAGGTGCTAAAAATTGACAAGCCAAACAGCAAAGCATCAACCGAATTCGAGAATACTTCGGCTGAGACATGCATGCAGCTAGCAGAAACATGAGGAAAGGGCTTTTGAAAATTAAATCAACATTCTAAATTATTTACTTTAATAAATAATAATTGCAATACGTTTGAACTATAATTCGTATTGAGACTTCAAATTCAGAAACTCATTAATCAGCATTACTTTTACAACTGCAATGTATCCACTTCCCCTATAGGACAGCGACGACCGTTAGCTATGATAACGCGCTGAACTAGCGAAACGTGAAACCTGATAAAGATGTCCAATCAACGCGAGACGAACAGCAAATTGTTCATCTTGTGAACCATCCGGTATCACATGTGCATCGACGTTCTTATTACCATTATGGACCGTCATTCGACCGTCCACCCAAGTCCATCCAATACACATCGCCAACTCAATCTTAAAAAAATCGACTTGGAAAAAAATTTGGAAAATTATGCTCCATCGACTCATCGTTTGTAAGAGGAATAATAATTCTTAAGTTAAACATGAATAAAAATTCATGTTTAACTTAAGAAATTCGTATTTCCTTACATTTATGGCAAACGAAAATGCTCTCTTGGCATGAGTCTGAAAGCATCGCACAATGCAATACTCATATCAATGTTTAATTAGCTTTTGGTTTTGCTTCATATAACGGACACCCACAAACATAAGTTGCCACGGCTCCATACTGCAATGACGATTGCAGTAGAGAGCTTATATCTGTCAAAAAAAAACAAACAATAAGCATCATCGAATAACTTAAATTTGGCTATGCGTTTTACTGCCGAGTTGAAATTTAGCAAAGAAAGAATTCGACGGCCGAACACTGAAATTACCGACGATTTGGACAGGCAAGAGAAAAAAAACATCCAATTTCTATTATAAGTGCTGCAAGACTAAGCCAAAAACGAATTTAAATCGGAACTTACAGCCAGAGAAATCATATCGACGGAAAGAATATTAACTGGCGCCTGCATCGCAGCAACCGCCCACGCATACGACGCTGTGCTCGCAAACGGTGACTGCAACAAGTGTTCCCCTTACAAATGGAAACGCTCAAAATTAACAACAATTATAAAATAAGCAGACGCATTCGCTGCGTTCAATGGCTTTTATATAATAATGAAGATAGCAATACTAAAAGGCAGCCAAGTTAGTTAACTGATCAACAGTTACAAATCCTGTGCTCGCAAACGGTGACTGCAACAAGTGTTCCCCTTACAAATGGAAACGCTCAAAATTAACAACAATTATAAAATAAGCAGACGCATTCGCTGCGTTCAATGGCTTTTATATAATAATGAAGATAGCAATACTAAAAGGCAGCTTAAGTTAGTTAACTGATCAACAGTTACAAATTCGACAATGTTGGGAAGTTGAGATGTTTCGAGTCATTGCCGTGAACTGGCCTGCATGGATCGACGAGAAACATAGCTAATAGAAACCTATTATGTGAACCCCAATAAGCAGCAAGATAGAATTTTACTGCAAACATCTCCAGTTAATTGCATACAGTAAAACTTCATCCACAAATACGTAAACTGAGAAACGAGCCATCTCACAGAACTGCAACCGAACACTAACTCTGTGTTATTAGAGATTACACGAGCTTTACTTCTTGTAAAGGCAGAAAATGACCCAATTCTTACTACACATAACTGAACAGCAAATCTCACCTTGCCGCCAGAACCCCCTTCATCAATACAAAACCAAATATCTAAAAGGCGTATTGCATATCTAAAAGGCGTGTGATACGTATACAATGCACCCACATACAAAGAATAGCGACAGATAGTAGTCAGTCACTGGTGCCGCATGCAAATGGTAGTATTCTACAAGTTCGACATGCTACAGGCCCAAATCACTAATTATAAAACAGCGAAGTACTAACGATTAATTGAAGTCTAGCTGTAACTCCTTCTGGAAGCGGCGAAGTGGGTTGGGTACCGGTAGGCGATGACATTGGTGAACTTCTCGCCAACGGAAAACCTGCTTCTATCAAGAGCGATGGAATGGAACTTTTCGTTGGTGAGGCTGCATGCGCTCCAGATGCTGTCAACGTTGCCGGACTACTGCTTTTTTGGGCCACTGTGCACGTACCCAAAAGTGGTGCTAGCAAATGTCCCAGAACGAGACGTAAATCTTCTGGACGACAGTTGAATGCTGCGACCGCACATACACGCGACAAATTGTAGAAACATTCTCGCTGCAAACGATACATATAGATAAAAGCCAGTCTTAAAGGAAGATAATAACTGAAGCGAAATTTGCAAATGATTGACTGATCCCTCGAGTCAGATCTGCAGCCTCCTATTTAGTGACGAATTTCTACGGAATAAACGACTTACTGAAAAAGCTTTACATAGCGAAAATGAGAAATAATTGATAGCTTTTCAATGAACCAAAAACACATATGCAACTAGTTGGGTTAGAGAACCAAGAACGCCAAAAACTTCAAACAAAATTATCGAATCTTTCACGGCCTCTTCACACAACTTTCAGTTATCTCCACTATCTTCCCGCTTGCCAGCTACGGCTCATTCCCTCGTTCTCACATCTCTGGGTCATCTCCCTTCCAAGTCGAAAGAGTTGGAAGCGTCGACTTCAACAGTTGTTTAGTCATGAAGAGTTGACATCGAATAAAGGTTTTACAACCGCTTACTGACCTGCATCTATATTGCACGCAAATCCGTTTCCGACGCTCGATCATCTTCATTTGTATTCTCTTTACTTTATTTAAGTCGTTTACCACACATAAACGAGGTTACTTCCTACACTTGCTGCAAACTACTATGGGCTAACCAGCTGGGAGATAGTTAGGA
>JPKZ01002960.1:77043-96031 GCA_000803305.1 Toxocara canis | reverse complement strand
ATTGACCACATAAAAGCGTAAAAATGAACTCAAAAGACACTAAAAGCAGCACAGTTGCCTTATGAACTAATTTATTCGCAATTTCGTTAATTCATATTAAGTTCACATGCAATTAATGATAAATATGCGCCGCACAAAATTCAATTTAGGTCAGCCTCCTCTCCTAAGGCGCAGCTGTAAAAACGGCCCCACAGGACAATACAGTGTAGATAGACCATATTCCCCAGGAACATAAATTCCTAGACGCTTTTCCCAGGAATTTAAATTCCTGGACGCTTTTCCCAGGAATTTAAATCCCTAGACGCTTTTCTCAGGAATATAAATTCCTAGACGCTTTTCCCAGGAATATAAATTCCTAGACGCTTTTCCCAGGAATTTAAATCCCTAGACGCTG
This sequence comes from Toxocara canis, assembly GCA_000803305.1. NCBI lineage: Eukaryota > Metazoa > Nematoda > Chromadorea > Rhabditida > Toxocaridae > Toxocara > Toxocara canis. The sequence continues at coordinate 95,637 of JPKZ01002960.1, read as the reverse complement.
TGCAGCATGCAGCATTCCCGTGGAATACAACAAACGATGCCGAATGAAATCATCGCACTATTACAATTCCCTTACTTAGCGTCAAACTTGTTTAACGAACAGCTACTGATTGAAAAAAGCGATGCTTAGATAAGGACGCCTCTCTTATAAACGAGTAACTGTCCTACCCTCTCCTTTCCACCCAAGACAGTCCCGAATTAGATACGATTGGGTAGGTCCCCCACATTCCGATATCTTTCTGCGGAAAATGGTTATACTTACCCGCCAGTCGCTAACCATCCATCGTCACCCACAACTTGCAATCATGAGTCCACGAGCTAGCGAGAGATGATAAGAATATTTTGCATCTTCAAACTTCCACTCAATCTACTGTAAACAAAAACAACCGAAATGGTATAGCCGCTTCTACTATACCTGCACAATCCAAGCAAGAAGATCGGCATTCGTTTGCACTTCGGGTTTCCCGTTCAGCTTTTCCAACAGCTCGAAAATACCCGACCGTTCTGCATCATGAATAAAGTCGAACTGCTTATTTTCTGCCTGTTCACCAAGCCCCATACCAATGAGATATAAAGCCTGAAATTAGTAACAGCCACCAATACCACTTACCAAGAGTAGCGTCGTTGTTGCCATCCAAAGGTGAACGTAGAACAGACTTAAACTTCACTGCTTCACTGCTGATTCGGTTAAACAGAAGAACGATAATTTCTCTTCGTCTTCTACCATAATATGAGAGAGATGTGAGGAAGTTAAAAGTAACGCCGAAAAAGTGCTTTAGGTTTCTTCGCGGTACTCTTTCACATCTCAAAAGTAACAACAAAGAAACTAGTGCTACAATTTAAAATAAACACATTGAATAAATGATAGCAGCACCTAAAAACGAATAGAACCTCCTAACTCTTTTTAATAAATCGAATGCTAAACGATAAAACTCGGAGAGAGAGGAAGCGGAAGGGAGTTTTACTCGAAGGCAAGGCCCTTTGTCTTAACTCGAAGAATAGAGAGAGAAAAAAGATACAAACCCTATGGAAGAGCGCATCACTGGAATATCGACTTCTTTTGGACGTTCTTTCGATGATAACACGAATTATGACAAGCAGAACTTGTGAGCGAAGAAGACTGACAATTGGTCGGAAAAATGGTTCGAATGAAGGCAACCGAGGAGGGGGACACGCCAACACCGATCTGAATGTTCAAATGGGCACCGTATAAAATACGCACTGAAAACATTGCCAGTTAACACTGCTCAATACGAATCCCAATAAGTTATGACTGTGAAATGTACCGTCTTGACGCAACACTTCATTAGAATCCTTTTCGATCGCCCATGTACCTCTCCTTCTCCGTGCCTTCTCTTTCTCCCGCCCCCTCCCTCCACACCATCACTAAATCATCCCGTCATTTTGTCGAAGAGGAGCTCGACAATGACACAGGAGATCGGGAGGAAAAGGGAATGAGGACAAGAAGCCAAAGAAGAAACAAGAAATTTCGAAAAGAAATTTCCGAGCGATCTTACCATAGGTCTGACATCCGCTCAAATACGCCCCCCCCCCCTTCCTCCCTTCACACCTCCCATCGAGTCTACACTCTCTTCCGATAATCTGAAATGTCACAAGCACCTGGAAATGGAATTCGGCGTTACATTTTTCAGTTCTTTCATGAAGCGCAAACAACTCTTCCATGTGGCAATCCACTGTGAACGTTTAAGTAATCAATGGGCCCGAAAAATAAATCAATAAATCCCTTCACTTCATGAGTTCCCAAATTTGAAAAGGGGCGCACTCTCAAACAAAGGAAATCTCCTCCTCCTTTCTTCCCTCAGAAATAAAAATTTTGATGCCTTCCAGTAAGGGAATTTTTTCGAAATTTGACCTACATTAACGGTGGTGAAGCAAATGAGAGAGGAGGGGAAGGGAGGGGGAGGGGGGAAGAGGAGGAGAACGTAAAGGGAGGGCCTCCAATGCTCCAGCGCTTAAAAAGGAGCACACATTCGAACGGCAAAGAACTTCTCTCAGTGAAAAAATGAGTCACTCACTTGTCTCCATTGGCTCTCTCCTTCTGTTGGTACTGTTCTGCTTGTGAGACGTCCGTTTTTGAGTAATGATAAAAGTATGCGCTGTATTCGTTTAGCAGTGACTTTTTCAGCGAGAACATACCCGCACTCGCTTTGGTCGGCTTTCTGCAAATCCAAAGCAATTCTTTGCAGTTTAGCTACATGTGACCAGAACAATTCGCGTATCCAACGTTTTTTTTTTGTGCTTGATAGGAACAAACGGATACGATACGAAAAATTAAACTGGAACAGGGACCGGAAATCGAAATACATAAATGACTAGAAAAGAGTGTAAAAGACTGAATCGGAATCGAGAACTCATATGATAAAAAGCATAAGGGAGCAAGGAAAAAAACGGAGGTGGGAACGTTTCAGTTTGTCATTAACAAATAAATCAAGAACTACGCAAAATGAAGATACCAATACTGATGTATATCACCTTCACTCTATTCCCCCATCTCTATTACAACATTACAGTTTATGAAGTGGACGGCTACCCTGCCGAAGCAAACCGAATCAAGCAGATATAACCACTGTCCATATCACCCTCATTGGTTGGCTGATGAACATTTACAGCATTCTCCAAACATTCGCATAAATATTCCATAGAACCATTAAAATGTGAGACATGAAAAATGAATTGAAATTAGAAAGGAAATCTGAAAGAGTGCCATTTGGAATTTTAATTCAAAACGAAATCAAAAATGCGACCGGTCGTGCATTTCATTGCGATAGGCAGACCATATCAACCAATTGATCGGAAGATAAAGGGGCAAAAATATTGAGTTTCAAGATAGAACTTGACAAAACATGCCTCAATTTGAACTTGAATAGAGCCTAATTGGAATTTGATTAAGTAAGCAAACAAACCTGAAATCTCCCACTGATTTGACGGCTTCATCGAGTGAAAGTTTCTCCAGAAGAGGACAATCGGGTATTGCCCGATCGATCTGCAAGTGACAAAAGTTACAATCTCAACAACTTTGTACGACAAACTTCCTAAAACCTTACTGCTCATTTTTATTAAACCAACCGAAAAAAATGTAATTCGAGCTAATATGAAAGTGTTGTGACTAATATCGACATTTGCTCAGAAATTTTGAACAAGGATAAAAGCGTTAAAGTCGTATACAACAAGCGCAATATGGTAAGGCATTAACTTCGCCATATCAGTCTATAAACTCCAAGCGTTGAATGCCAGACGGTTTCCGAAGTGCCACCCTAGTCGGCCAGCCATTATGTTCACGACGACTAGGTGCAATGATATATCCTCGAAAAGGTGGCGATTCTCGCGATACGAAGCAAGTACCTGCCCTCCGGAAACGTTTAGCCCCCATGAGAACATCTCTGATGATGACGGGTTTGGATGGCAGAAGAGTTGGTGCAGTCGCGATTCTTTGCTGAGCGGCAGATTTAAATCACAATATATCACCATACGCTTACCACAAATGCAAAGTGGTAAGTCATCTAATCCAATTTACCCTTTTAACTTTTCTTCTCTTCCGCTTTTTTTCTTTTACTCATCAAATTTCCCACAAAACAGAATCTCCTCTTAAATAATTATTTTTCCCAAGAGTCCCCAAAAGGAGATTTGAGAAGTTTCATTTCTGTTATCCACGCGATGAAGAAATCATATAAAATTAATGACAATACAACCTTGCTGAACGGTTTCGGTCCAGTGGCAAGTATATGTAGCACCTCACGTCTAAGCATCGCTTTCCGTGTGCATACGCCAACACCCGGCATAAACCTCTCACCTAAACGAAGCTACTTCATTCACCAGCTTAACGCAAAAGACCTCCACCGCTCCATCAGCGAGGTCTAAAAGCGGCCAATGAGGTGATGGCGATTCACTTTGATTTAAATCCCTCATTCATTGCTGCCGTTGAAACAATTATTTCGTGAAAGGAAATCGTGAAAGGTGGTTCGCAATAAATATTTAATCCCAAGATGTCGAATTTCGTTGCTGGAAATAAAACGACAAACTGAGTCAAGAGATCCAGTCCAAAAAAAGCCCATAAAGTCCGTATAAATCACAAAAACACACTCAAAAATATGTAATGATTCGACAAAGCATAATGATTACTTGGCTGATCATAAACGAACTCTTCAAAAATGCGATGAGACCGCTCTTCCCTTAAAATAAGCTAAACATCGTTTCAATTCACAATTAATAACAAACAATGCTATGAACATTAAGAAATGGCTAACAAAAATATCTTCCAGACTGAGCGGTCATTCGGGTACATAAATGAGGAAATCGCTCACCGATGATAGAAATGATCAAGTGTAGCATTTCTTCAGCCAAAATCACGGTGCTTTTGCTCAGTTCCTCAGGGGTGCTACCCGTTGGCACAGCGCTTTTGTTCTCTTCAAAGCCAACTTCAGCCCAATTGTGCAAAGCGAATCGATTCAACAAACGAATAAGAAACACATCTGGCGGTGATAAAGCTGCTCCCACCTAAACGTACACATATTCACTTGCCGATGCGCTCGTTCGATGTGAAAAACGCAAATTCTAGGGGGATCCCAAGAGTCCCCAAAAGGAGATTTGAGAAGTTTCATTTCTGTTATCCACGCGATGAAGAAATCATATAAAATTAATGACAATACAACCTTGCTGAACGGTTTCGGTCCAGTGGCAAGTATATGTAGCACCTCACGTCTAAGCATCGCTTTCCGTGTGCATACGCCAACACCCGGCATAAACCTCTCACCTAAACGAAGCTACTTCATTCACCAGCTTAACGCAAAAGACCTCCACCGCTCCATCAGCGAGGTCTAAAAGCGGCCAATGAGGTGATGGCGATTCACTTTGATTTAAATCCCTCATTCATTGCTGCCGTTGAAACAATTATTTCGTGAAAGGAAATCGTGAAAGGTGGTTCGCAATAAATATTTAATCCCAAGATGTCGAATTTCGTTGCTGGAAATAAAACGACAAACTGAGTCAAGAGATCCAGTCCAAAAAAAGCCCATAAAGTCCGTATAAATCACAAAAACACACTCAAAAATATGTAATGATTCGACAAAGCATAATGATTACTTGGCTGATCATAAACGAACTCTTCAAAAATGCGATGAGACCGCTCTTCCCTTAAAATAAGCTAAACATCGTTTCAATTCACAATTAATAACAAACAATGCTATGAACATTAAGAAATGGCTAACAAAAATATCTTCCAGACTGAGCGGTCATTCGGGTACATAAATGAGGAAATCGCTCACCGATGATAGAAATGATCAAGTGTAGCATTTCTTCAGCCAAAATCACGGTGCTTTTGCTCAGTTCCTCAGGGGTGCTACCCGTTGGCACAGCGCTTTTGTTCTCTTCAAAGCCAACTTCAGCCCAATTGTGCAAAGCGAATCGATTCAACAAACGAATAAGAAACACATCTGGCGGTGATAAAGCTGCTCCCACCTAAACGTACACATATTCACTTGCCGATGCGCTCGTTCGATGTGAAAAACGCAAATTCTAGGGGGAAAAAAAATGAGTCATAAACCTTAAGCGATTACGAATAGGTAGGAAGTACATGTTATTTGGAAAAAAGCATTCAATATTTTAGGAAAACAGGGTATGCTTTACAGTAATGTTACTTCTGCGGCAATCTTGAACGTAAGATCGGGACCTCGCGGGATTACGAAGTGGGGTGAGAATCCGATGAGATCAAGGTAGGGACCTCAGAAAATTTCGAAGTCGGGTGAGAATCTAATCAGCTTAAGGTCGGGATCTCGAGGGATTACGAAGTAGCGTAAGAACTCAATGAGCTCATGTGTGTCCAAAGTAATACTACATTAGAGAAACGTCTAGTAAGAAAAAGTAATCATGAAGTTGAATTTGGAGAAAAAGGCATCAACAAGAAAACCTTTCAAGAGCTTGAATACGGTCGCTATCGCACTCATGCAACTCCTAAGACTGATTAACACTACATTTAGTCCATGGCATTTTACTTTAAAACAAACCGCACAAATTCTTTACCTAACTTTTTTTTTTTCACTGGAATTTTGCCTGTCTCTCCATCGTTTAGCTTGATTTCCATAATATTCTACCAGTAACAAAATAAGAATATCATAAAGAAATATCATTTAAAAAAATAATATTTCAACAATAAAAAAATTATCATTGGCCCATGGTTATTTTCGAATAAAAGCTAACAAACAACCATACAAATAAAATAAAAAATGATGACATATAATCGACAAAATACAGTAGAAAGAGTGAAGTTAGAAGCCATCTTACTTCAGGCCCCACAAAGAGATCAATAAGACGCAGAAAAATGTTCACCTGCATCATTAAAATATCGCGATCGAACATTTCCGTGCGACAAAGAGGTGACAAGTAGTTATGAATCTGAAATTCTCACCAATCTCAACAACCATTACCTCAAAAAAACCGCCAACGGCCAGAAAGTTTAGTGCTTTGCTGAATAAGAAAGGCGTTTAATCGAGGCAGGGGCCAAGTCGAGTGGAAGGTTGGTTAACTTCTGCATCTCCTTAGCTCACCCACAGTACTTTTGAGAAAGTGCAACATATCGACGTGGAAACTTTTCCCTGACAAGCTTCCAGATGTATGTTTTTTCGAGAAGAGATTCGCGACATAACGATTACTGTGCTTCCGGAAAAAGGTTTAACAATGTTACTCAGATAACCTAAAACTCTGCTGAGCGATGATGAATGGGGCACTGCTAACCAGCACAAACATCCCCGGCATTGCTAACCATCACGAACATCCCTCGTACTGCCAACCAGCATTGACATCCCATGTCCCGTATTTCGGGTCGATCCATTCATTTTTAATTTATTAGCTTCACGTTTTCCTGCTTAGATCAACTTGAGATTCAGCAAACATAACAGAAGGCTGGATGAGAATGCGACGAACCTGGTTGACCAGCGAGAACCCGTTGCGACGCCACATTTGTGCCTGTGACTGCGCACAGAGCACTAGCACCCTGTAAAAAGCACTTTTTGTAAATAACAGAGTTTCTAAAAGCTTGTCAGCTCTCACACTACATGCTTTAGACCAAGCAAATGTCCGTTAACGAACAATTACTCCTTACCAGAAAAACAGTGAAAAAAAAACACTAACGCGAACTTACAGACACTCCGGCATTGCGGAAGGGCTCAGCCGTTTTCAAAATACTACTACGCAAAAAAATGGGTTCCCGTTTTGAAAAATGATGGGATAACCTCCCATGTTATGAAAATGTTTTTCTGGTGTTCTTATGAAATATTACAGCTGATTATGACGTGAACCAAACCAAGGCAGTCTCCAATCACCTTCATACGTTCCTCCTCCTCACACCTGGAAAACTCGTCTGGGAGGACGCAAAACTCCTACTATCTGAAATATTCAGCTCCGACTGTGATGCGTTTCAACTAGACCGAAATGACTGTAGGCCCACAGTGAACTAGTCATGCATAAGATTACCACCCCAAGCGCTCCTCTGCTACCTCACTTGATCGCGACCGTAAAATCTTCGATGAAATGAACAAATTAGCAAACTAACCGCATTGGCATTTCGTATAGCATAGCTCGTTTGCCTTTGAGATTTAAAGTATCCGCACTGCTCGATTCGGTTACGCCGCTAACCGTAATGCGTTCAAGGAAGCCGGATGGAGCGGCAAAAAGACCCGCAAGAAGCCGCCATAATGGCTGATGAATTGACAACTTGCTCTTGGTCACATCGAACGGAAAACACATCGCACTCACTCCATTCACTGAAAATGGCCTATCGTATTCGCTTAAACAGATGCCATAAGGCATATTTAGAGTATCCTAAGGCGCCTCTTCATCCGAGGAGAACGATCCCTACTTTTCGCATCCTCCCTTCAACCACTCCAGGTTCGAGGATAAAACGAAGTGATAAATGAATGACGTGAGTTCAACTCTGATCTCGATAAAAGGCGAAAATGCACATTTCTATATAGATGATACTTCGAAATATAATCCAAAAAGAAATCGGGTTCTTTCAAAAGTTCGTACATTCTGAGCATGGAGAGCAACCAGCACTGCTCGATCGACCAAACAAATTTCTGCGGCCATTGGATTCCCACTATTTCACCCTATTCAACAATGCCTCGTTATTATGTTCCTAACTGCATCATCACAACTACAAGTCGTGATATTAGAAAACACCGGTGGCCACGAAATTCACAGGCCTCCCTCTCTAGTCATCCTATTCAATACTATACACCACTATTGTTTTGTCAGAAAAAACCTTTACGTCAAACGTAGGCAAACAAGTTAAGTAGTTTTCCTTCTTTAAAGGAAAAAAAATCATGCGGATCAGAAAAAAGTTTTAAAAATAAAAATATCGAAACAAAAAAAGTACCTTTAATTTTAACTTTACTAAAGAAATCCTCCGATCCTTTAGTGATCATCTCAATCTCGTTCACCAAATAATCGAGAAGACGCGCGTGAACATATTTCTGCAAGAACAACGATGAATACTTGTAAAATGTGGAATACTGCGGAAAAAAGTACTGTAAAACCAAAAACTCCCATCAGAACAAAATGATCTTAAAAATTCCATAGAAATTTTTGTGTTAAGAGTTATATTTTTTTTTTCAGCAAGTACAGCCCTCGCTCGGTATGCAAAAGACCCGAGTTGGACTCCCGGCTGCTCCGTAATACTTTCCACTGCCAGAGGTGAGACGCAATATGATCTTAGAGGCATTAATATTGATAAAACCTTCATTGTAAGCCATAAAACTGAGTTAGAAAAAAAACGATCCCAAATCGGCACCAATAAGCATATCATCTTTTAAATCAAGATTATCAACTACATATCAGTCTGCCGCACCCTTCCATTTGTGACCAACATTTCAAAATGATTTTTTCATTTTGCCAATTGCAAAGTCAACTTATCTATTGATTAGTTATGAGAATCACGCAGTACGCTTACATCACTACATCACGATCCGATATCCAACGAGGAGGATTCTCCTCAGTGATTAAAAGTGGATGAATTTATGAACCGAATTTCGAGGTAAAATAAGGCAGGCAAGCAAAGAAGCAAGCCACCTCGAGCAATTGTTCATTATCAAGTAACTCTTCTGAACATTTCATGAAGCAAAATAAAATCTATTCCAGTTCCGCTTTTGGCAGCGATTTTATGCGATATTCTTGACGAAAGATGTTCGCCGTTATCGAGAAGCTGACATTCAAAAATTTTAAAACCGATAACGGAATCTTTTCTTTTCCGTCTCTCTTAATACTAGTTTCTACTTAATACTAGTTAATACTAAGCACGATCTCGATCCGAATCAACTTGCAAATTCCGATTTTACCTCCCAATGTGCAAGGATGGAAGGGTGGGAAAGGAGGGAGGAAATGAGGTAGAGAGGCATCCACAGTTGTGAACAACCAATTTAATAGTCGACCAACCAAAACACGATATCTAAATTACAATTTCACACAGACTTCTCTACATCATCATTAGGGATATCGTTCGGTTCCCATGAAGAAACTTCCTTCAAAAGAGGCCTTGTAAGGATGCCAAACTAACATTGTATTACCTCGAAAAAAGTCTCCTGCGATTAAAAACTTCTACATATTCTGGATGGAAATATATTTGTTTTTTGAGGACTTATTCTAATTCAGTGCTTTGCAAGCAAGAAAGCGAAACCGTACATCGGAGCATGCCCATGCGATAAGTAAAGTTGTGACACTCTGCACACGCAGTTGAATATTAAAAGCGGTTTCCCACTCCAACTCCCATACTTGATGCTCCACGCTTTGTCGCTTTATTTCATCCATACCCTTAAAAATCCAACTCACTGACAACATGATTAATGATCACAGTGCAACAATACACCAACAAATATGGACATCAGCCAGAAGACGCTTCATCTTCTTATACTATACAAGCTTTCTCTGCATTTCGTGCTATGATCAGACTTATCTTTATCTTAATAAAGACGCCATTGTTGTTACTGATCATCTTCCACTCACAGTTGCTTTATTTAGCACTCCCTTATCTTGCAGCACTTAAAAATGGATTAATCCCTACTAGTGATTAACCCTAATTATTGCTGATTAACCGTAATTAGATCAAACAAAGCAAAAAAATAGGAAATACGCATAAAAAATTCGACAATCCAACAATTTTTACGTACCACGAAGATGCTATCTCTTAAACATAGATGCCCAAATCTGTATTTTTGAAAATTTCGGGGATTAAGGGTGAATTTTTGAAACATTAATTATAATACGCTAGCAAACGATTAAACTCGCCTGCATATAGGAAAGAAATTTCACGAACGAACGGCATCCTCGCAGGAAATTCTCACGAAGCGGTTGAGTCCATTCTGATTCCGCTGGGATCACGGTTAGTAAATACCTGTAAGAGATTTTTATAATTAGCAATTATTAATTATCATTTCTGACCATCAATTTGGTCCACCTTCAACCGATGCAGCTGCATTATATCACGTTTCAGGTAATATTGTTCCGTTCAGTGTGCCATTGTGGCAGCTAGAGAGGGAGGGGAGAGGGAATAACATGCAACCAAAATGTGGCATCCAACGCTTTATTTAACCAGGCAAAACAACTGTCTTTACACCTTCCAAGTCAAGGATGAAATTTTTGAGAATATATTATTATTATTGTTAAGTTCATATTTAAACATCAGAAAAGTTGCTGTGTGTCGGCCAGATCACAGCAAGACATTTTCATACTTCGTTGTGACCGCTGAGGGTAAGAATCGAATTTCCGCCATCAACGGACCGCTCGACGTGGCACGATTTTCCATCGTATTACTGGCGTGTAACAGAATTTTTCTTGCACGAAAGGAAGCATGAACTCATAAGGTGACATGTAATTCACTCGCCAAGGCATCATCTCACGACAAGGGCACAAAAATTCGAAGTCGGTTTCTCTCCCTCGCTCGTAAGGTAACTTGTACGAATGACCCAAAATTTTTTTGGAATTATCGCTTCATAAAAACGATCAGCGCTTCCACCGTCGAATCACATTCTTATAGCAGTTCTTCCATAGACACAAATCCAAAACTGCTGAAGCCATTCATCAAAATGCTTTCACCACCAGAAAGCAGTCAATGTTTTCTGCTGGATGTTGAAGTAAGACAATGCCCACGAACAAGGTGGCAAGCCGCCGGTCCCACCTAAGCACTGACTTCTACTCAACAGACGCTGCCTCACCCTCAGGGGCTGGCAAAATTGTCGAGGGTACCCCTCACTAAGTTAAACGTGTCTATATGTAGCAATTCACCGTAAGCTACAAGAATACTGCAGAATATTGCAATGCAATGCAATGCAATGCAATAGAGTCGTTATAAACAAAGAACCGAAAAGAAAGGCCCTAATTTCGAAACGAGATAGTTTTGCGCCTCGAATATGACTTTGATATTCATTTCCAGATTCATTTAATCATATAATAAACTGACAACAACATGACTCTTCTTTGCAATTGCAGTGAAGCATCAGGACGACAACCAGCCTATACTAAGCGACCGAAAAACATCGAATCAATGCTCCACTAGCGTTTTTACTTTTCCACTTCCCATATTAGGCAGCCAAAAGAAATCAAAAAATTTTTTAAATTGATCAAGCCAACTTACTTTTGATCATACATCATATAAAGCGCTCTTCGCAATACGCTTGGAAAAGATTTTGCCGAAAAGTCGAAACGTTTCTTTTCTGGTTCTGAAACTTATGCACTGCAAAATTCATGCTCAAGATGAAATTCAGTTGTTTTATACTTGAATAAAGCCTCCCCTTCGAAAAATCATTACCTCCCTCTTCTATCCAGTATGGCGAAAATAAAACCTTTCTTTTAACATAGCCTTTGCCTTGAAGAAATGTTCGATTGAAAACTAAGAACCATAGCCCTAAAGGTTTCATTCCAGAAAAAAAAAAAACCAGATAGATTCTCAACTTTTAAAATTTTTCTCAGTTTCCTGATGCGTTTCAACTAGACCGAAATGACTGTAGGCCCACAGTGAACTAGTCATGCATAAGATTACCACCCCAAGCGCTCCTCTGCTACCTCACTTGATCGCGACCGTAAAATCTTCGATGAAATGAACAAATTAGCAAACTAACCGCATTGGCATTTCGTATAGCATAGCTCGTTTGCCTTTGAGATTTAAAGTATCCGCACTGCTCGATTCGGTTACGCCGCTAACCGTAATGCGTTCAAGGAAGCCGGATGGAGCGGCAAAAAGACCCGCAAGAAGCCGCCATAATGGCTGATGAATTGACAACTTGCTCTTGGTCACATCGAACGGAAAACACATCGCACTCACTCCATTCACTGAAAATGGCCTATCGTATTCGCTTAAACAGATGCCATAAGGCATATTTAGAGTATCCTAAGGCGCCTCTTCATCCGAGGAGAACGATCCCTACTTTTCGCATCCTCCCTTCAACCACTCCAGGTTCGAGGATAAAACGAAGTGATAAATGAATGACGTGAGTTCAACTCTGATCTCGATAAAAGGCGAAAATGCACATTTCTATATAGATGATACTTCGAAATATAATCCAAAAAGAAATCGGGTTCTTTCAAAAGTTCGTACATTCTGAGCATGGAGAGCAACCAGCACTGCTCGATCGACCAAACAAATTTCTGCGGCCATTGGATTCCCACTATTTCACCCTATTCAACAATGCCTCGTTATTATGTTCCTAACTGCATCATCACAACTACAAGTCGTGATATTAGAAAACACCGGTGGCCACGAAATTCACAGGCCTCCCTCTCTAGTCATCCTATTCAATACTATACACCACTATTGTTTTGTCAGAAAAAACCTTTACGTCAAACGTAGGCAAACAAGTTAAGTAGTTTTCCTTCTTTAAAGGAAAAAAAATCATGCGGATCAGAAAAAAGTTTTAAAAATAAAAATATCGAAACAAAAAAAGTACCTTTAATTTTAACTTTACTAAAGAAATCCTCCGATCCTTTAGTGATCATCTCAATCTCGTTCACCAAATAATCGAGAAGACGCGCGTGAACATATTTCTGCAAGAACAACGATGAATACTTGTAAAATGTGGAATACTGCGGAAAAAAGTACTGTAAAACCAAAAACTCCCATCAGAACAAAATGATCTTAAAAATTCCATAGAAATTTTTGTGTTAAGAGTTATATTTTTTTTTTCAGCAAGTACAGCCCTCGCTCGGTATGCAAAAGACCCGAGTTGGACTCCCGGCTGCTCCGTAATACTTTCCACTGCCAGAGGTGAGACGCAATATGATCTTAGAGGCATTAATATTGATAAAACCTTCATTGTAAGCCATAAAACTGAGTTAGAAAAAAAACGATCCCAAATCGGCACCAATAAGCATATCATCTTTTAAATCAAGATTATCAACTACATATCAGTCTGCCGCACCCTTCCATTTGTGACCAACATTTCAAAATGATTTTTTCATTTTGCCAATTGCAAAGTCAACTTATCTATTGATTAGTTATGAGAATCACGCAGTACGCTTACATCACTACATCACGATCCGATATCCAACGAGGAGGATTCTCCTCAGTGATTAAAAGTGGATGAATTTATGAACCGAATTTCGAGGTAAAATAAGGCAGGCAAGCAAAGAAGCAAGCCACCTCGAGCAATTGTTCATTATCAAGTAACTCTTCTGAACATTTCATGAAGCAAAATAAAATCTATTCCAGTTCCGCTTTTGGCAGCGATTTTATGCGATATTCTTGACGAAAGATGTTCGCCGTTATCGAGAAGCTGACATTCAAAAATTTTAAAACCGATAACGGAATCTTTTCTTTTCCGTCTCTCTTAATACTAGTTTCTACTTAATACTAGTTAATACTAAGCACGATCTCGATCCGAATCAACTTGCAAATTCCGATTTTACCTCCCAATGTGCAAGGATGGAAGGGTGGGAAAGGAGGGAGGAAATGAGGTAGAGAGGCATCCACAGTTGTGAACAACCAATTTAATAGTCGACCAACCAAAACACGATATCTAAATTACAATTTCACACAGACTTCTCTACATCATCATTAGGGATATCGTTCGGTTCCCATGAAGAAACTTCCTTCAAAAGAGGCCTTGTAAGGATGCCAAACTAACATTGTATTACCTCGAAAAAAGTCTCCTGCGATTAAAAACTTCTACATATTCTGGATGGAAATATATTTGTTTTTTGAGGACTTATTCTAATTCAGTGCTTTGCAAGCAAGAAAGCGAAACCGTACATCGGAGCATGCCCATGCGATAAGTAAAGTTGTGACACTCTGCACACGCAGTTGAATATTAAAAGCGGTTTCCCACTCCAACTCCCATACTTGATGCTCCACGCTTTGTCGCTTTATTTCATCCATACCCTTAAAAATCCAACTCACTGACAACATGATTAATGATCACAGTGCAACAATACACCAACAAATATGGACATCAGCCAGAAGACGCTTCATCTTCTTATACTATACAAGCTTTCTCTGCATTTCGTGCTATGATCAGACTTATCTTTATCTTAATAAAGACGCCATTGTTGTTACTGATCATCTTCCACTCACAGTTGCTTTATTTAGCACTCCCTTATCTTGCAGCACTTAAAAATGGATTAATCCCTACTAGTGATTAACCCTAATTATTGCTGATTAACCGTAATTAGATCAAACAAAGCAAAAAAATAGGAAATACGCATAAAAAATTCGACAATCCAACAATTTTTACGTACCACGAAGATGCTATCTCTTAAACATAGATGCCCAAATCTGTATTTTTGAAAATTTCGGGGATTAAGGGTGAATTTTTGAAACATTAATTATAATACGCTAGCAAACGATTAAACTCGCCTGCATATAGGAAAGAAATTTCACGAACGAACGGCATCCTCGCAGGAAATTCTCACGAAGCGGTTGAGTCCATTCTGATTCCGCTGGGATCACGGTTAGTAAATACCTGTAAGAGATTTTTATAATTAGCAATTATTAATTATCATTTCTGACCATCAATTTGGTCCACCTTCAACCGATGCAGCTGCATTATATCACGTTTCAGGTAATATTGTTCCGTTCAGTGTGCCATTGTGGCAGCTAGAGAGGGAGGGGAGAGGGAATAACATGCAACCAAAATGTGGCATCCAACGCTTTATTTAACCAGGCAAAACAACTGTCTTTACACCTTCCAAGTCAAGGATGAAATTTTTGAGAATATATTATTATTATTGTTAAGTTCATATTTAAACATCAGAAAAGTTGCTGTGTGTCGGCCAGATCACAGCAAGACATTTTCATACTTCGTTGTGACCGCTGAGGGTAAGAATCGAATTTCCGCCATCAACGGACCGCTCGACGTGGCACGATTTTCCATCGTATTACTGGCGTGTAACAGAATTTTTCTTGCACGAAAGGAAGCATGAACTCATAAGGTGACATGTAATTCACTCGCCAGGGCATCATCTCACGACAAGGGCACAAAAATTCGAAGTCGGTTTCTCTCCCTCGCTCGTAAGGTAACTTGTACGAATGACCCAAAATTTTTTTGGAATTATCGCTTCATAAAAACGATCAGCGCTTCCACCGTCGAATCACATTCTTATAGCAGTTCTTCCATAGACACAAATCCAAAACTGCTGAAGCCATTCATCAAAATGCTTTCACCACCAGAAAGCAGTCAATGTTTTCTGCTGGATGTTGAAGTAAGACAATGCCCACGAACAAGGTGGCAAGCCGCCGGTCCCACCTAAGCACTGACTTCTACTCAACAGACGCTGCCTCACCCTCAGGGGCTGGCAAAATTGTCGAGGGTACCCCTCACTAAGTTAAACGTGTCTATATGTAGCAATTCACCGTAAGCTACAAGAATACTGCAGAATATTGCAATGCAATGCAATGCAATGCAATAGAGTCGTTATAAACAAAGAACCGAAAAGAAAGGCCCTAATTTCGAAACGAGATAGTTTTGCGCCTCGAATATGACTTTGATATTCATTTCCAGATTCATTTAATCATATAATAAACTGACAACAACATGACTCTTCTTTGCAATTGCAGTGAAGCATCAGGACGACAACCAGCCTATACTAAGCGACCGAAAAACATCGAATCAATGCTCCACTAGCGTTTTTACTTTTCCACTTCCCATATTAGGCAGCCAAAAGAAATCAAAAAATTTTTTAAATTGATCAAGCCAACTTACTTTTGATCATACATCATATAAAGCGCTCTTCGCAATACGCTTGGAAAAGATTTTGCCGAAAAGTCGAAACGTTTCTTTTCTGGTTCTGAAACTTATGCACTGCAAAATTCATGCTCAAGATGAAATTCAGTTGTTTTATACTTGAATAAAGCCTCCCCTTCGAAAAATCATTACCTCCCTCTTCTATCCAGTATGGCGAAAATAAAACCTTTCTTTTAACATAGCCTTTGCCTTGAAGAAATGTTCGATTGAAAACTAAGAACCATAGCCCTAAAGGTTTCATTCCAGAAAAAAAAAAAAACCAGATAGATTCTCAACTTTTAAAATTTTTCTCAGTTTCCTTGATTGAAAAAAAAAAACTACATCTTAAACAACGAGTTTGGAAATATTTAAAGCAAACAGCATAAACGGCCGCTAGGAAAGTTATTCGCTTTACTCTGATGCAACAATATATGAGAAAGCGATCAACAACGGTCAGAGGCAAACGGTAGAATGGAAGTTCCAGCGAAATTAGACTTCTGAGAAGCAGCACATATAGATATTATACTTTCGCAGTGAATTACGGTAAACGATAGAAGTGTAAAATACAACCCGACTATTTGCTGGATATGAAAGTGCTGCAAAAAGACGTATTGGTTAATCTGCCAATTGACCATTACTCCACCTATCCTTAACTCATGGCATGGCATTATCACTAATTCCCCTTCCCTCCTTCTTTCTTTACCACCATCGTCGGTCGCCCTTCAACCCTCTTGCCCTCCTCTCATTTTCCATTTTTGGCATTAAGAATATCAAACAAAAACAAGTCGAAAGATAGCGATGAACCTTTAAGATATTTTTGGCAGTGGTCGATCAACGTGTTGAATATGCGCTCCACTGCCGACTCGTCTGCTATAAGCATTCGTGCTATTGTGGGAACTGTAAAAACCTGCAACAAATTCGCCTTTAGTTCGAGTGTTCTTGAAGCAATCTGATATCCACGAATCACGTCAGCAAACTGCTTGTCCTCATATCCACAATTTAATTTCAACGCTATCGCTGTCATCAAACTGATAGTACCTAGGTGCACCACTGAGGTCATCTAGCATGACGGAGAGGAGAGTGGAAGGGGCAGCTGAATGTCTGCTTACGCATCCATAAGCCACTTTTGATTTGCCTTTGCGCATAAACTGATTTGTTGTTTTCAATCTGAAGTAACGGAGTTCGGAAGTGCCCCTTTTCCCTTTCATATTCCTTGTTAGACAAAGGGGACGAGGACAGGGGACCGGGGGAAAAATAGAAGAGTCCCAAAAAATGTAAATGGATCACTTCTATTAAACAGTTCTTAGACTCTGGCAAACTGTGAATTAATAGATGCTTGATTTCGCAAAAAAAAAAAAAACCCCAAAATGGCCAAATTAAACAGTTCTTAGACTCTGGCAAACTGTGAATTAATAGATGCTTGATTTCGCAAAAAAAAAAAAAAACTCACAGATGCGCATACAAAGACGAATGATTATGGCTCTAAACTATCCTGTCTGGCGATTTTTACAAAAGGAATGACGGATTACTAGGAGTGCGAACTGCTAATGAGCTAAGAAGTCACAATACCTATTAGGATCATTTTTTTTAGCTTACGTCATACATAATGATTTGATCCTACCGATCGCTACGGATATTATAAAACGAATTTGCGTATCGAAACGGCGTCCAATCGATTAAAAAAAGAAAACAGATAGAGGAGGGTGGGTGGTGGTGGGATGTCTCGTCTACTTAGTAAAAAATACAATAATACAATAGTTCACAAATATGATTACAAACCTGGACGGTTAGGGCGGTAATCGATACCGCGTGCTCATGATCATCATCAATAAAGTCGAAGAACACCTCCTTGTAGAACTGTAATCGAACGAACGATTAGCAACAACACAACAAAGTATTAAAAACATGTTACAAACCAACAATAACAATATCATGAGCAGCAGTCTGGACTAAATGAACAATCAAAACTATGAAAACTACGTAGTTTGTCATTTTAAAAAATTTTTAAAAAAACGGATCTCTAGAAGGTCAAAATAAACAATCAAAATTTTACAAAGCGACCTTACTAGTTAGCAAGCACACAGTAGAAGAATCTCTTTAAGTGGGTTCCATCTATAAAAACAAAATGACTCACAGCATACTTGCACTCACAAAGTATCGAATATCTTCTATTAACAATGATATCGCTGTACATGGATGCGATCGTAAGGAAAGGGCAAAAAAAAACCTCTCTTCCAATTATTCAATATCCCCAAAAACGTTCGCGAACCGAACTGAACAATCTGCGAAGGTTCCTAATACCAACCATTGCATTCAGCTCTTATGCTTCTATCAACTCCCTGTCCTCTCTTATCCCACCTCCTCGTTTTCTCCACCCC
>JPKZ01002960.1:47770-58168 GCA_000803305.1 Toxocara canis | reverse complement strand
CCATCCAAGTAGCTTGCCCTCTAAAAAACTTCTACGTAAAAAAGAAACCCTAACAACGTTCCCTGATAGTGCGAAAAACGTCTTTCGAAGAAAAGTCGTTTTCCATACATAAACCGCAATGCCAAAAAGAACTCCATTTGAAGATAAAAAAAGAGCACCATCAGATTCTTTCAAGACATTAAAGTATTTTCAACCATTCATCATTACACGACATAATATCTATACAATTCCCGACGCACCAAAAAAACATTATATTAACCATCGTTCTGACCTATAATGACAACTGATGCTAAGGAATTCCACACTTAGCATAATCACCATCTATAGCTTCACCCATCGTCATCCTTCCAGAAGATCTGTTTCAACTAGCGTCGATTGCTATGCACGAATTAGCGCCCTCTGCTTGGGAAATGATGACTGTTTTAAGCCGTAGTGAAGAAAGGAAATATTTGAGAAGATGCGTTCCCAAAGGCAATTTTATGCCCGGGAATCAGTTTAAGAGATTTCCGGAAAAGTTTTGCTACATTTCAGAGAGTACCTTCAAAGATATAAGGTGGTCGTGGTACGCATTAGGATGACCCCTTGACTCCTTCCCTCGCCCCTCCCTTTGCATCTGCTATTATGATATAGACATGTGAGGAAGTGGAAAGACTAGCAAAGAAAAGAAGGAAATTCCAACGTTGTGCCGTTCATCGGAAATTTATGTCCTAGATTTTGTAACACTTTCGCCTAATGCGTGGTCCCTGTCCATGCTCCCGCCCCCTTCCAAATTCCTCCGCAAACGCCGCAAACTGGTTCTCGTTTCTCCAAAATTTCCAGCCGGGTGGTGCCGATATGTGCCGATCGGGCAGCGACAAGCGCATCAGAAATCAAGCACAAAGCACATAACAATAGTTTTACACAAGCACAAAGCACATAACAATAGTTTGATTAGCTCTTTCATCCATATATGTTCCATCTGCCGCTCGCTTCTCGTATATCAAATTCCATCCGCTCCAAAATCTGGTCGTCCGAGATGTGCAGCAGCCTAAAAATACGAATTAGGAAATCCTATAAACTATTAGCCGCATCTCAACAGGAACTAACCGTACCACCGTCAGTTTCCATGCACCGACTGATCGGTCTTCGTACAAAACAGTGATATAAAAAGTAAATGAAATCCTAGATAACACTATTAATTACATGAACATCTGAACAATAATAAGAAAGAGCTATCAGTTCCCAGGAAAAGCAGCTTATCATGTTTGTCTCTGGCAGCTCATTTCATCATGTTCTTTTTTGTAAGCTTATTGGCTTTCAGTGATGATATGGCAAATGATGCTGAAGTAATGATTGGCAAATCGTTGATGCAAAGGATCCAAAGGGAACTGTAATTTCATTGATTCCTGTATCGATGCAACTGACAGTCATGCCCGCGCACGATTGTTTTGATCAGTTTCGGAACGCCTGATGGTCAGTCTGTACGCGATCCGTTGCGTGCAGCCGGAAATCAAACCCAGGTCTTCCTACATACGAAACGAGAGCTTTACTACTGAGCTACTGCCCACCCATTAATCGTTGATAGTGAAGGAAACTAAATCTACGAAGACCAAGGCGACTTGCCTGTGCGAACCCGTTTCATACAACAAGTGAGAATCCACGTCAGAAGGCTTGCACGATATGTGCCTTGCCAATTGCACCAGTTAGACCGGCCAATTTCTAGCTCCAGCGGTTACCGAATAAAAACTACTCGATGGACAGACAGGCAGGCACAGACATAACGTCAGTATGATGCGCCTTGCAAAAGTAAAAATTTCTCAAATAGCATAACGGCCGATTTCAAAACAAAAATCACTGACCGCGAAGTAACACTTTTCGAATAAAGACAATTAAAACTACGATGATACCATGTTCCTTATATTTTGCCAAGTTAAAAACATAACCTTCACCGGTTTACGATTTTTTCTTGTCAGTGACTTGTTTCTCTTCTGTTCTCTTTTTTTTCATACCATCTTTTCCATGTTAGCTGCGACCTTAGCTTATAATCGGCCTACAGCCTACTCAGCGCCTCCCAAACGGCCAAAATATCGGGAAGGGAGGGGGGGAAGTAGGAAGGGGGGGAGGGAGGGGAGCATCTCATCTACAAAAGTGATCCATTAAAGATCAACATACTTTGGTCTGAATGCTCTCAAGTTTGGGACAGTTGGTAATACGATGTCCTAGACCCGAACAGTATGCGCATCCTTTGTCCTCGCCGTCGGTCGTTCCGTTACGTTGCACCACGTCTTCACCACCAATGTCACGAAGGAAGAGCGGCAACTCTTGCCCTGCTTCGAGTAAGAGGGCGCGAAGATCTTGTAACACCGACATATCTGCAAAGAGACTAATCGCAGTGCATGCACTACTGTCTCTTAATATAATTGATCGTTGTTAATCAGTTACTTAACTTAACAACTAATCGTATTACGCGTACAACCCGGTGTGATATGCGCATCATTCTATTGTTGCCCTCGTCCTTTACAAGGGACGACCCGAATTGCGAATTACCCCCAAGTAGAGCACCGTCAGGAATTTTTGATATATGGAAACCCCACATCTCATACACTCTTACCTCTGCCCAATTAGCCACTGAGGTTCAGGACCCCCAAACTCATATGAACTCATGCCCTATTTTGGCGATATGAAGCCCAAATCCACCCCCCCCCTTCCTCCAAAAGAACATTACCACAATTAACCAGCCCCCCTGTGCAATTACTCGCATGGTATAAATGCAGTAGCTTACTGCACAAATAACAAAAAACTGACCTGCGCGTCTGTTAATGAATGTTGTGGCCATTCCCTTTCTACCCGAGCGTCCCGTTCGTCCAATACGATGCACTGAAAGAAAATGTTGGTTTAAAAACATATGCAACAGTCAGCAACGAATGCACACAAAAACAACATTCCATCCCCAGAACATTTCAGCGTGCTGTACAGGAGGACTGAATATGTGAAATTATTTGAATGGGCGATGAGTTCGAATACTGGACTTAACTCGACGGGTTGGCCGCTTTTGAGACGTGGGAAGAGAAGGAAAGGGGGAACAATAGCTTGCACCATTTTTCATCTCCACCATATGGCAAGGGAGGGGGAAGGGGAGAAGGGGTGAGGGGAGAGGAAGGTTGAATCCAAAGGTTGAAGGTACGCATGGAACAAGTCCAGACTTATTCCATTAGCACTGAAATAAACGAAAATTCTCAGTAAGATCATCCAAGCTGTAAAAGCTCCGAATGGTTATGTTCAAGAGCGCAACTATAAAGTTTGCAAATGAAATTCTCCTCAGCAACATACTGCGACAAGAAAAGTGAAGTGATCAGCTCTAACACTTCACTGGTAAAACTCTCTGAAAGAAACTATCGTAAAACGTGCAACAGAGCCCTTCCCCTCGAGATGATGTGAAAAAAAAAGAAATGCTTCGGGACTTTGTTCAGCGTAACACAGAATTGCTGGTCGTATTCCATTTTTGAACTTATGATAAATTCTCTAAATTAGCGATTAATAACTCATTTGAGTATATAGCATCCCATCCTTTACCGGCACTGTTCTATACATATATGCATTGTATATAGTTGCTACTAGCTAGGATAAACTAGATGCTCTATCCTCCGCCTCCCTCCCTCTCCCCACTCCCCTCCTCCCCTCTTCTGTTCCTAAATTGAGGTCACCTCAAAAGATGATCTGCAAAACAACCACCGATACATAAACAACTCATGCGGAAGTACGCGGCACAAAGTGGGAGATGTTAAAAAGCTGACCATAGTTTTCAATATCTTCGGGCATATCGAAATTGATGACGTGCTGGATGTTCTCAAAGTCCAGTCCTTTTGATGCAACGTCTGTGGCGACCAAAACATCTTTCTCACCTCGTCGAAACGCATCGACGCCCGTATGGCGATCTTTTTGATCTTAAATAAAACTTGTTGCTACTTCTGCTACACGTTTATGTTATCCTAATGGTTACTACTATGAAAATGGACGAAAAAATCATCTCAGTAACGCATCCGCATTTCCCTTCATGCAAAAGTTGAGGCAATCTAAAGCCTTGTCAAGCAGATGCATGCTACCATTGTTTCCGTGGAAACAGACCGTGAATGGCAACATATACCTTTAACGACAACATATGAGAGGAGGACGAACAACTACAGGTGACTCTCCAGTTACAACGGAGATGCGTTACGACGACTCCATCGTAACTTGAAAATATCGTAATTCGGAAACTGGCCTAGCCTACCGACGAGTCTCACTGAATGTTGATCAGTATGGAGTAGTGCTGTATAGTGGCATCTCATAAGGCGAGAGGGGCGTACATCTCCGCGTCGTTCTCAACGTATCATATCGCATACAGCGTTAGTTTTTGCATTTCGCGCGAAATTTAAAATATTATTCACAGTTTTGCCGTATCCGTATCGTTATCGTAAGTTCGAAATATCGTAACTCGAACGATTGTAACTCGAGAAACATGTGTTTATAGATTGTGGTATATCCCACTAGGCTTAAGTATGCAAGGGAGTAGTTGGGGTATAAACAAAACTAAAATATACTAACTTTTTACCTGAAAGAAAAACAACAAATTTGTATGCAGTATCATACAGACAAAATAATCCAACGCAACTTTTAATGTATGAGTTCAGATACTCCACAGCAGATTATATGAATCAATTCAAGCACTCTTCGACTGCAAAAACTCAGTGATCGACTCGCCGTCATTAGCAAAACAAAGGCAACCTTATTAAAACAATTAAATTTCGCCCTCTCCTCGAATAATGAACGATATATTTCGCAAACGACATTTCATTATTAAAATTTGCGTCGATCACAATTGTTTGTTGAAATTTAAACTCTCTCTAATCATTTGGAAAAAGGAACAATTCCACCTTCACCATAAAGCACATGTCCTGTATGACCGAAACGAAGGGACAAGAAAATGGAGTATCAGTGGGCTTATCATCCTCCAAATTTCCTTACGTATTTTTGAGCCAGCTCTGACTTCAAATCGAACTCGGTCCCACAGCTGCGACTACTGCCTCTTACCCTCCCTCTCCATATAAGCGGAGGAGGGAGGAGGAAAAGGCACTAAGCCTATCAATCGGAAGGGCCATTATTCGTTAGGGGCCTTTAGAAGCTGGCTGTGTATAACCAGCCTTGCACAATATAAGATGGACGAAAGATGAACTGATGATAAAAAACGATCATATCTGAAGCCTATCAACTACAGGGAGAATGAGGTAGGAGAGAGCGTTTAGAATCGAGGATACCCGGACCGGCACATCCATGACTGGGAGATAGGGCCTTATGACATCCAATGCCTTCTTCCCTTTTTCGGGCTAGACGATGAGGACGCCTAAGATCGACAGTTCTTCAGAAATCACGTAAATATTCAACGAAATTATTTACCTTTGCCTCCATGCAAAGAAGCAACGTCGACTCCTTTCACCAATAGGTATTCGTAGATATTATCCACATCACTTTTCTTTTCAGCAAATATCAACACTCTAAAGTTGAGAAAGCCATTTAAAACAGATGTTTGTTTTACAGCACACAAAGGCAGTTAATATTACCAGCTTTCCCTTATTACTACCCCTCACCCCCCCTCACCAACTCCTTTTTGAACACCAACTCAGTCCTTCTGATATGGAAGCTTGAAAAAAAAAACAAAAGTCGAATTCAAGCTCCAGCATTTCAGCTCGCCAAAGCAGCAGAACTAATTTGGACAGTGAGAGGGGAGGAAGAACAGATATTACGTTTGCACGAAACGGTATAGGCAAGTCAAGAAAATAAACTTGAAAGCTGGCTGAATTTTGGATTTGCGACAAAGTGGAAGTGTCCAGGGAGGAGAACGTTACTAAGCTTAACGGATGGTATGGATTTGAGAAAGATTCATATATTTTCCCATGCCTTGATAGGGGAAATTAATTTGAAGAGGTTCTATTCAACTCGAAGTTAAGTGAATTTGACGAATAATAACAACTGAAACTTTCTAATTCGCTTTAATTATTTTTACCCTTCGGCTTATTTTCACATGTTTTTACGCCGATCCATTAGTTGAGAAAGACGGCAAGGGAAGAATGATAAATATATGCAAGTGCATTAATCACTGAGTCTTGCCTTGGCGCAGTCTTTTGCAAGCAATCGAGTATCCGCGTCAGTTTTTCATCGGCTCTCACGTATTCGATTTCCTGTAGAACATTCAACGACGCTGCACCTGCACGTCCCACGTTAACAACAATCGCTCGCACCAACGCAGAACGTGCAAAGTTTTGTATCTTACGAGGCATCGTTGCCGAAAACAGAAGAGTTTGACGCTGACCCTAAAACGTTCATTAAGTATCCATTACTGTCCAAAAAAATTCCATCGTCTTTTTCCAAACAATTTTAGTCGGTATTACATATTCATTCGTGAAAGACGCTCAAAAATAATGTTTAGCAAAACAAAAAAAATTAGAAATACACCTCTCCTCAATTCATATTAATGCCATTCCCCAACAAATACACCCCTCTAAAAGTTTAATGAATAAGTTAACCCAAAGATGTTTAACGGCATCATATAAGATGTAGCCGACATTCTGAATACTGTTTGTCACTTCCGCCTAAACGATTTTGTCGTTCCCAGTAAGCAACCCATGAAAATTAAATTCGGATAAAAAACATCCTCCCGCGAGAAACTCAAATATAGAGTAAAATATAATTTGTGGAACAGCGAATACAGAAATTTCGTTACTTAAGTACTATAACAAATCTCCTCAAAAACAGGTCGCCCTCTCTCCTTTCCAACTCCACATCACGAAACAAGCTAGTTCTTACAACATGAAGATCCTTCGAGCCTTAGCGAGAGATGCAGTCATTTTCGCAAATCTTGCAGATGCCTATCTTCAGAGACAATGTAAATCCCAGACTTTTCTAGCCTTTCCAACACAGTTTCCTCCTCAAATTTAATTTCTCTTTGCACCTGCAGACCCGTATTAAATCTTAAATTAAATCCACCTTCTGACAAAATTCCTCCCTTTAATCTCACTGCCCCTCCCTTCCCCGCTATTCAGTCTCTCGCTAGCAACCTGAAATGGAACAGCTTCTAGCATTCAGTTTCGACAGTTGACAGTACTTATACGATGGAATCACCTATCCATTTTTCGTCGCCGTGCCATTTTCCGCTAAGGAGAGAATGAACGACTATTTACAGCAAAGCTATAATTTTAAGGGAAAATTTTAAAAAGCGAACTTTGAAAAATGAGAATATAGTGCGTATTTCTTCTTCGAAGCCCATATCGAGCATCCGGTCAGCCTCATCCAAAACGAGGTAACGACAAACTTGAAGATTAAAAATCTTTTTACTGAGTAAATCAGAAAGACGACCAGGTGTAGCGACAGCCACATGAACGCCCCTGAAAGCTTCGAAAGACGAGTTATAGACTTACGGTAAAACAACTCATCCACATGCTGAAAATTCCAATACTAAATCGACCAGTGTTCATCAATAAATTGCAATCGGCCACATATATCTATGAATAATACAGAATTCAGATGTGCCATACTCAGCAAGAAGGCCCACTTAGAATGGTGACCAAATTTGCTGATGTATAACTCGAGTGAAGCCTCCTCTCGGGTAATTCCACTCCCGAGCATCACATCTACACTGTCAATGTGGTCCCTCTACCTCTAAAATACTCCGTCCGGATTTCTGTCTTAAATTCGCCACTCGAAAGATGTTGAAGAAAGTGCCTCACCCCCTCCCCTCTCACTCCTCTACATGGCCCTCAGCCACCGCGTGCAAAGTTGTGTACTCTAGCTATATCATTTAGCCTTCACCCAATGTAATAGGGCCTTGCCACGTCAAAACTGCTAAAGCCCTGAATATTTTAAACTATCGAAGCAAAAGTTCCACAAAGAAAATTGCTTGGAACCTTACATTTGAATCTCACTTGATATTTCTAATCGTGAAAACAAAAAAAAATCTGAAACACGTGACTCGCACTGTAAGGAAAGGTGAAAATAAAAAAAGGATTAGCGAAAATAATGAACCTCTCAAATACTCGCGCTTGCTCTCCAACTGGAAGTCCACCAATACACAATCCAACTCTCAAGCTTGGAAATCCTGATCCAATACATATCGTCTCGAATATGCGCTCAATAACATCGTGAATCTGCTTCGCTAACTCACGCTGAAATACATCACTGACTGTCGCATTCGATAAACACATCCAACAACGAAACTGACTAGAAAGAAATCAAGGGAATGAAAAGCAAGGAAATGGACTCTTTATGAACAGCAGCCATGATCGGACAGCTGCTGACAGACAGACGTCAACCACTGCTTATTGCTTTCGATGAGCAATCATCCTACACATAACATTATAACCACAAATTCACCGTATTCACCAACTCTCGAGTTAGAGAAAATTATGCTGTGGTGGTTGAGGTATGTCCACTGATGTCAGGTCATGGACTATGTTCATACAAAACCTTTTCTCTTTTCGTTTCCTTATTTTCTTTACGGCCGTTCGTAACAGAAAGGTCAACTATAGGCTTATAACGAATAATAGGGAATTATAGGCTTAGGTGATAACGAGTTACAGGCTTAGCATTAGAGTTCCCAAAGACGTTTTAAAACAGTGTGTTTCTTGAATGCGTACATTTATAATCTATTCGCAGTGTTTTCGGCCAAACCGTCTACGAACCCCTGCGTTTGGCCTCTCAATGCAGTCTCATCTGCATCCCTTAAGCCCGTCCGGGTTTATACAACCTTCCTCCCACCACCCCCCTTCACTCCACAACCGCACATCACAACAAAATCTCCTTAATCCACTAAACCCCTGACATTGTCCCCCGTTTCTGAAGACACTATTTTGCATAAGCTTAGAATCCCCGATGACCGTATTCGCAGTCTGCAACAAATTCAGTTGAAATGGAATCCGATTTATAGTGCGAGAGACAAATGACCAATATATTTAGCACCCATTCAGCTTCTGGTGAGACTCAAATCATAAAAGTAAGACGTACAGAAGGTACGATGATTAGGCCATAAGGCCCTTCGCCATGTCGAAAAGGCAGCGAAATTTCCTGCTCTAGACAAAACATCACCAGCGGTAAAGCAAACGTTAACGTCTTGCCGGATCCGGTCGATGCAATGCCGATCATATCTCGACCCGATAATCTAAATACTCCCCCCCCCCCCCCCCCCCACCTCCGACTTCCACCACACCCAATGTACTTCACCTGTTCAATCGAAGTCGCTTAACACAAGCCCTCTTGAAACACTGTCCAACTACTTCTGACATTCTACAAAAATCACCACACCCTACAAATTTTTCCTACTTCAATGCCCCCTCCTTTGGCGAATCGAAGTAATTCAAACCACGTAGCTTTCTGCCAGACAAAAGTGCCAATTTAAATGGGATGAATGAAAAATCTCACTTACACAACAGGAATTCCTTGCATTTGAATAACTGTCGGGCAAATAATTTTCTTCTCTCTTAAGGCTCGAATCACTGGAGGTGGTAATTTCATTTCCTGCAACACACATCGAATTACATGAAGCCTACCTGAACAAATGCCAGGTAAAACATGCCATATTATTCTTCGATCATAGAGTCTTTGTCGGTGAAAACCATATACACACACAAACGAAACTGAACTGGAAAGTAGATGAGATAGTGAGAGAGATAAATTTATTTCAGCCCTGACCGAGTTTGCTGCATTCGTGATTCACGGTTCATAATCGTGATTTATGACTTTTTCGGTTATCCCACCGATACTTGTAACTCCTCGATCACGAACCTTCTCAATTAAGTTCTTTCGCGCTTTCGTAAAAACATTACATGCCCACCTTCCGGATTTCAAAAATTCTGAAATCCAATACCGAACGAACAATAGCATAAGATGCGGATATCCACCTTTTCGCCTTTGAGATTTTTATCAACGTAGTGGGAAAGAATACTACTCCATAAGATGTACTTGCAACTAGCTAGTGGGAAAAAGTACTACTCCATAAGACGTACTGGCAACTAGCATTGAATAGGCATGTCTATTGAATGGCAGATAGGCGAACGCAGAAATCTTTCATAGTCAATGCTAAACTGATTCTTATGAACTTCCATTTATTTTTAGGCAACCTACCTAAAGCTCGCCAAATCCTTAAAATGCCTTCTTAGTTACTATATTGTTGTATATATTGTCCTTATTGTCCTATATTGTCCTTATTCCTTGCCAGATTCGCTTTTCAGGAGCAAAAGTTCATCTTCAGTAATCATTTTCTTCTCTTGCAGTATTTCTTGTTTGACTTCCTTCCAGCACATCTTTCAATACGGAATGTTATCGAACAAAAATTCCTCTCCTTCCTTGGCCATCATACAATTCTTCCTTTGCTGGACCGTTTCAATGGGGGGG
>JPKZ01002960.1:23595-34205 GCA_000803305.1 Toxocara canis | reverse complement strand
GGGCAATGAGGATCGAGATGAATGCTATTAGCGTGCTATTGATATAGTGTTGTTGGTACTGGCAGGTCTAATTTCAAGAATGCGCAAAAGTTACGTTGACATTAACGGAGACGGCTGTGTGGTTTTATATATGAAAAGGAGTGGAGGGGTTGATTCGGTTTTTTTTCAAATCGCCGGTGTAAAAAGACCCGACATCGCTCCATCGACCCCGATACGGTTTACACAACAAACCTTTCCAGCGAAACATTTAATTCGGCAGGATCATATTTTGAATAAATGAAGAAATTTCGTCCTGAATCTATAAATCTCATGTCAATTTCGAACAGAACAAAAAAATGTATGCAGATACTGGCTGAGTTTAGAGGACTAGAGACAACTGCAAGCTGTCGTCGTTTGTATGATCGTAAATAATCTGTAAAAGTAATGTACTTGATTCGGGCTTTCGGGTAAATTTAGATTCTAGTGTTTCGGGTAGTTTTACTTTCGGGTAAATTTGGGTTCTAGGGCTTCAGATAATTTTACTTTCGGGCAAATTTAGATTCTGGAGTTCCGGGCAATTTTACTTTCGGGTAAATTTAGGTTCTAGAGCTTCGGTAACTTTACTTTCGAGTAAACTTGGGTTCTAGAGTTTCGAGTAATTTCACTTTCTGGCAAATTTAGATTCTAAAGTCTCTGGTAATTTTACTTTCGGATAAATATAGATTCTAGAGTTTCGGGTAGTTTTACTTTCGAGTAAATTCAAATTCCACGAAAATAGAACAGTTACACCTTGTTGAGCAATTATATTTTGTCGTGATGAAAAACCCCTGGCATCTCGCTTACCGTTTCTCATTATGGAATATCATTGGCTTGAAGCACAAAAGTACTGTTTAGATTAATGCGAATAAAGTAGAGTACTGAATGTGATCTCTGGCAATGGAAGATATAACGAAGCAACCGGGAGTCGAACCAGGGTCTCTCGCTTACGGTGCGAACGCTCTACTCTTAGTCATCAGCAACCCAACAAATATTCTAAAGTAGAATATTTACGGGATTGTTGATGACTGGAATTAGTACAGTGAAGAGTACTGTATTCGTTTCGAGAAGCATATGTGTTACTGTAAGCAACACATTCGATTAGGAACGCATTTGCGCTCTCTTCAATAAATATTCAAACAGCATCGTCGATGATATTTCTCGAACTAAAGTCGTTTGTTAGAAGCTGCTAAGTCTTCTTGACTGCTGTGTCTCACTTCTGACAGTGGAAAGCATTACGGAGCAGCCAGGAGGGCTGCCGGGAGATTTATGATGGCATTAGGGAAGAAGGCAATATAGCAATGGAGCTTCTCAAATATAACAAATTAATTTAAATATAACAAATTAGTTCATTAACATAACAACTTAATTTAAACATAACAAATTAGTTCATTAAAATAACAACTAGAAACTGTTTATTTCAGCAGTCTAAACACGTTATATATTTACTAGGGCAGATGTACATCATGGATTAGCACGACATATGCCTTATAGTTATGCCTACCATACCAATCGGTTTCATAATTTAGCAGCAGCTGCATTAAACTCTCTCATAGAGTACAATAAGTTATAAAATGTGCGTGCATACTTCAGTTGATCCGAACGATCGTAGTAGTTTCCTCTAAAGAATTGTTTTTGTTTAATATGATCGATAGAAAATAAAGCCTAACCGCCGTTCGCAAAAAGCATTCAAATTTTTAATGCCTTTAAATGCCGATAACTTCCTCCGGAATCAATCAGTCAATCGATCAATCAATCGATTTGAAATTTGGTATCGAATGAAGATCATAACTGCAACGCAACGACCGCATAATCGCCTCAGCAAATGCATAAGTTTGCCAAAAGTGCATAATAAACATTTCGTACTTATCTGTGATCAATTGCGTACATCCAAAGATTGCGTGAACATTGATCCATTGATTATTTGTGGCAATTTTAATCAGACCGTATAGTTATAAAGTGAACAAGTTGATCTAGCCTATATTGCCATTTATTAACCTGATGAAATTAAATGAAATTCTTTAATTAGAAGTTGTGAAGAATTTTTTCAATTTTAAAAAAGAAAATTAATTTTGAGCAAACGATCGGTTAGAGTATTGTCATTGTAGTCAAAAAGAAGTTTGATCAAAGTGATTGATATAGTGGTGTATTGGTTGTTGTCAACATAGCACTATTGTTACTGATTACAGCGACCATATAAATGCTAATAAACATTAGTTGTGAAAATTTTTGTGGCCAAAATGTGTCAAACTTTTGCCAAAATTGTGTCAAAATTTTCGCGAAACGTTAAAACACTTTTTTAAACTCATTTCGCAATTTTTTTTATCCTTTCTCAATTCGAAATCAATATCTTTCTCATTCATTCAGCTTCGTTAACCAGTATTTCATAGCACCACAATTCACATAATATCCAATATTTTATAGCACCACAATTCACATAATAGCCAATATTTTATAGCACCACAATTCACATAATAGCCAATATTTTATAGCACCACAATTCACATAATAGCCAATATTTTATAGCACCACAATTCACATAATAGCCAATATTTTATAGCACCACAATTCACATAATAGCCAATATTTTATAGCACCACAATTCACATAATAGCCAATATTTTATAGCACCACAATTCACATAATAGCCAATATTTTATAGCACCACAATTCACATAATAGCCAATATTTTATAGCACCACAATTCACATAATAGCCAATATTTTATAGCACCACAATTCACATAATAGCCAATATTTTATAGCACCACAATTCACATAATAGCCAATATTTTATAGCACCACAATTCACATAATAGCCAATATTTTATAGCACCACAATTCACATAATAGCCAATATTTTATAGCACCACAATTCACATAATAGCCAATATTTTATAGCACCACAATTCACATAATAGCCAATATTTTATAGCACCACAATTCACATAATAGCCAATATTTTATAGCACCACAATTCACATAATAGCCAATATTTTATAGCACCACAATTCACATAATAGCCAATATTTTATAGCACCACAATTCACATAATAGCCAATATTTTATAGCACCACAATTCACATAATAGCCAATATTTTATAGCACCACAATTCACATAATAGCCAATATTTTATAGCACCACAATTCACATAATAGCCAATATTTTATAGCACCACAATTCACATAATAGCCAATATTTTATAGCACCACAATTCACATAATAGCCAATATTTTATAGCACCACAATTCACATAATAGCCAATATTTTATAGCACCACAATTCACATAATAGCCAATATTTTATAGCACCACAATTCACATAATAGCCAATATTTTATAGCACCACAATTCACATAATAGCCAATATTTTATAGCACCACAATTCACATAATAGCCAATATTTTATAGCACCACAATTCACATAATAGCCAATATTTTATAGCACCACAATTCACATAATAGCCAATATTTTATAGCACCCCTCTTCAATGACATTTTTTGTTGTTCCCTTATAAATCGATCGCTGTCAGTTTCGGTATTCTCCGAAAGAATCAATTTGCATGAGTCGTTCGTTTATGACGCCAACACTGTTTCTTGACCATATGAACAATGTTCAACAATAGTTTGGCTTAGATTCAGTGATCTCCATTTTGCATGAGAGGACTCATCATACGCACACTGGGGCTGTTTGCCGACATTTCACCAAAGATTGGAGCTATGGTTGCCGACATTCTACCTCAAATTGGAGCTGTGCTTGCCGATATAGATTTCACCCACCATATACAACTTCGTGAAATGTTGATTCTATCGACAAAACGCACAAATTAAGCCGTAAAATTTCCCCTTTTTGGTTGTGCAAAATTGTGGACATATTGGACGAAGATCTATTTCTCTTGCATATTGGCTTGAAGCACAAAAGTACTGTTTAGATTAATGCGAATAAAGTAGAGTACTGAATGTGATCTCTGGCAATGGAAGATATAACGAAGCAACCGGGAGTCGAACCAGGGTCTCTCGCTTACGGTGCGAACGCTCTACTCTTAGTCATCAGCAACCCAACAAATATTCTAAAGTAGAATATTTACGGGATTGTTGATGACTGGAATTAGTACAGTGAAGAGTACTGTATTCGTTTCGAGAAGCATATGTGTTACTGTAAGCAACACATTCGATTAGGAACGCATTTGCGCTCTCTTCAATAAATATTCAAACAGCATCGTCGATGATATTTCTCGAACTAAAGTCGTTTGTTAGAAGCTGCTAAGTCTTCTTGACTGCTGTGTCTCACTTCTGACAGTGGAAAGCATTACGGAGCAGCCAGGAGGGCTGCCGGGAGATTTATGATGGCATTAGGGAAGAAGGCAATATAGCAATGGAGCTTCTCAAATATAACAAATTAATTTAAATATAACAAATTAGTTCATTAACATAACAACTTAATTTAAACATAACAAATTAGTTCATTAAAATAACAACTAGAACTGTTTATTTCAGCAGTCTAAACGCGTTATATATTTACTAGGGCAGATGTACATTATGGATTAGCACGACATATGCCTTGTAGTTATGCCTACCATACCAATCGATTTCATAATTTAGCAGCAGCTGCATTAAACTCTCTGATGATTTCTTGATTTTTTACTTTTGAAATTATAAAACAAAAGAAAAGAAGAACTGATGAAGTCGAGTTATGAGAATGCGAAAATTAGCAAGAGATAATTAAATATTTTTTTTAAAAAATGCTCTATTATTTAGTCGTTTAAGAATTTGTCTTTGTTTCCTCCACAAGTTCAGAAGAGCATACTTGCAGTGAGCAGCAACAATTATCCGTTGTCGTATTTAAAAAAAAGAACTGATTAAAGATCGCTACATTACGTCTACATCTATAGTGTACTTATTGCACTATCGCATTGGAGCACCTTCAATCATTGTACGTTATCATGCGTTTAAATACGCGTTATAAACGCTCTCATAAACACCTTAAAGTGTATGTTTTCGTTGTAAGATCAATTTGTGGTTTGACTTCTTTGATTGTTACGAGTTACGTCCTTCGCCTCCATGACAAAAAAAAAAACGCTCTTACATAAGATCACCCATCATCCGTCAGGAAGGATACTAAACAAAAAGTCGAATGTCGGTCAACGACTACGAGAATTTATTAGTGTTGTTCGTTGTTCATGGAATGGCTTGTTTGGCGTTCATATAATGCAAAGTAAATGAAATGAAAAAACAGATTTGTTAATGAAAATTTTATTTAGGAAGGGAACTCTTTGCATTGCTATGAGTCACTTTTTTTCTCGACAATTTGAATTTATAAATCCTAAAAGCGTATGCCTTCTAAAAAAATAAGATTTTTAACCAACGAAGAGCATAACTCCCCACCTCCCGAGGTAAACTCTTTCAGAAATTCTGATTCCCA
The DNA here is from genome assembly GCA_000803305.1 of Toxocara canis. NCBI lineage: Eukaryota > Metazoa > Nematoda > Chromadorea > Rhabditida > Toxocaridae > Toxocara > Toxocara canis. The sequence goes on along the minus strand of JPKZ01002960.1, from coordinate 28,769 downwards.
AAATCGGTTAAAATAAGCCATGATGCAAAGCACGAAAAAAGAAGTGGCAAGACGACCATTTTTCCCCCATGACTCCTTATGGCGTAGCCAGGAATAGGAGCAACGATTGTGCTTATTCAAAACTTGATCCAGAACGAGAAGAAAGAAAGGTACCCAATTAAAAATTAAGATATGCAGGAAAAGAGGATGAGGGAGTTGGCTGAGAACGAAAGTGTTATTCCGTTCCTTGCATTCTTTTCCTTCTCGTCTGTAGTACTGGTTTGGCTGTAATCTCCATTGGTAACTCGGTTGGCGGTTCTTATGATCGCATGACTAGTCAGGGCAGAAAAAATCACAAATTGCAAATTATTACCTCTTATTTTCACTTCTTCTTATCGTATTGCCTCAAATAGAGCTCCAGGATTCCAATTTTTATCGCCTGCACAGACAGGAGCTATCTCTATTCAAGGGAAGGGCCATATTTGAGGTAATATCGCACATGTAAATATAAATAAATAAATATATATGTGTATGTGTATATACATATATCTTTCTAGAACATTCTTTCTAGAAATTTTTGCCCTCTTCAATGACATTTTTTGTTGTTCCCTTATAAATCGATCGCTGTCAGTTTCGGTATTCTCCGAAAGAATCAATTTGCATGAGTCGTTCGTTTATGACGCCAACACTGTTTCTTGACCATATGAACAATGTTCAACAATAGTTTGGCTTAGATTCAGTGATCTCCATTTTGCATGAGAGGACTCATCATACGCACACTGGAGCTGCTTGCCGACATTTCACCAAAGATTGCAGCTATGGTTGCCGACATTCTACCTCAAATTGGAGCTGTGCTTGCCGATATAGATTTCACCCACCATATACAACTTCGTGAAATGTTGATTCTATCGACAAAACGCACAAATTAAGCCGTAAAATTTCCCCTTTTTGGTTGTGCAAAATTGTGGACATATTGGACGAAGATCTATTTCTCTTGCATCTACATCGTTCGCTTATTGCGCACATTGCGAAGAATTTCGTTATATATTACAATTTGTTCAATGGCTTTTAGTGAAGGTTTATATTTGCTTTCTATTTTTCTATAGCACATCAAAGTTGTATCATTCATTGTTCCCACTTCAATTATGGCTACTCACTTTTGTCCACAACTGACTGCACTACTCATCTTCCTCAGAAACCAACCGAAACTCCCCCCAACCTCACACTCCCCTTTAATTGTGTTGTTGCATTTCGATAGTCGGTAATGGCAAATGGCTTACCCAACTCAACAAATTTCGGTACACTAATTAAATTTTAAACGAGTTTGATGCCATGGGAATTTTCCTCGTTGTTCTCAATAAATTTCCTCGTACAATTTTTCACCTAATTCCGTCAACAACATCAATTGTACTTTAACACATTTTTGCTTTTAAATTTTTCACTTACTTTCAATTCTAAATATCATAACAACAATTTCACTTATCCTCAATTCGATTACATTTCTGATTTCTTTGCGTTCCTTTTCATACTTAATGTGAGAATTTCGGAAGGTACTATAGCATAATTTTTTTTGAGCTAACACACAATTGCATTAAAATTTGTTTTGTTGGTTGCCAAGCGCAGTTATATGCAAACAGAAACGCTCATAAATTCACAACAATTCTCGACTGTTCATTCACAAACATTTGTCGAGTTGATCGATATGCATATGTATGTGTTTTTGTTGTCAGTGGAGTTTAGGTGAATACGTTATATAACCATACAAAATTTCTTGTCGGGAAAAAAAGGATTACAAAAGATTTTGCGCTATTTATTCGCAACTATATAGCCAAACATATATTATGAATTTTGTTGACAAGAATAATACACTGATTCATAAACATGTCGAGTAATGACAATTCGATATTGTTGTTATTCGTTACTAATTTGATTTTCTATTTTGGCGTATTATGGGATGGCGCTATGATCGAGTGTGTTTTCGCGACGAACTGTCTGCGATAAACATTGATATAGACAGAATGTATGATGGAATGAAATGGTTTGTCTGCTATCGCCCAAAATTTTTATCGTTTGCCATCACCAAAAATTTTTATTGTGTTCTATCGGCCAAAATTTTTATCGTTTGCCATCACCAAAAATTTTTATTGTGTTCTATCGGCCAAAATTTTTGTTGTCTTTCATAGCCTCCAAAACTTATTTTTTCATTTTTTCAGTTTTTTATTGAGAATTCTGAGAATTTTGTGCTTTTTTTGAGAATTTTTGAGATTATTGAGAATTATTGAGAATTTCATTGCTTTATTTTAGGTTTTTTTCCACTGAGAATTAGCATTTTTTTCCTCAGTGTTTTCGCCATTTAATCGCAATGGAATTGCTTTGGTTTTTATCGTCATTAAAATGTCATTTTGATAAAAGGTCATCACAGTTCATCGACGTACGACACATGAACTAGTTCTGTGATCATAAACTCTCATCAAATTCACTGTTGTTTTATGTTGTCAGCAGCTTATTGCAACGAATTCTGCCTAGTAACCTTGTCGATTTGTATTGTATGCAAAACGCTTTAAACGTTGCACAGTTCAATTTTATAGATCGTAACTCAAAAGTTTTACAATTTTTTCTTATAAGAATGATTGAATTAAAGATCATGATCATAAAGAACTAGTTAAAAATAGTTTGTCTGAATTGCCAGAACCATTTTGCTGCTATACGTCATCCGAAAATGCTTTGTATAGAAAAATAAAGACATCAGAATCTTATTGTTGAAATTGCTTCGAAAATGATCAAGATTCTGATTCACAATTTCAGCCGAAAATTTTTTCAGCGATCCAATTTAGCGAAGTCGATGAACTATATCCGGTCAGATAGTACCCGCATGATATGCGCAAGTTTCTTGCGGACTCGGCTGTTCACACGTATAATGTTCCTTTTTTTTTTCGTTAACAAGATTGCATGCTTGGCGCATTGTTTTGGATAATAAATTTGTAAACTAATGTTTAAAGAACTACCATCTGCTTCCGTCGGGAGTCGCACTACTAAATGATAATATATGAAGTGATTTCAATATAATTTCGAGTTAAGTAATTTACTTGCAAGTGCAATTAACTATCGCCAGATGCCGTTTTTTGTCTCTAAGCATTGATATTTAACTGAGCTTTAATGAAAGGGGAAAGAGAGATACGATTCCAAGAAACTATAAGCTAATTAAAGATTTGAATATTGGTTGTTAAGAGTAAGGACACATTTTTGCTCGTTGCATTGGACGAGCAAACAGATCGACGTCATGCTGATCTCTTTTTTTCATGCTTCAAATCGTAAACAATACTGCATAAATTATACGATTAAAACGATGATTTATTTTGTTGATTCTAGAATGAGATTAGTGCTATATGATTACTAGAAGTTGACGACAAATAGTTAACGAAACGTTTACCGAAACTTTGATTAATTTCGAGAGATGAACGACGACGACGATGAACGACGACGAATCGATCGTATCCGGTTGATATCTCGTTAATACAACGAAAAATGCTAACGATCTTGTGACGCTTTTAAAATTGTTTATGAGGATTATTAGAAGAAGGATTGCTGAAAATTTCAGCAATTTTGCTCATAATAATAGATCGTCCAAAAGTTTACACGTTAAAGTTGTTTCTCGAGATTTGTCGCACGGTTACGCGTAATTAATGTTTTTCACAGTTTGTTCGATTCAAATATGGAATCGATTAGCGAAGAACGAAACGATATAACTTCTCCTGATTCAGGCGACTTTAAGGTTCGCATTAAGAAATCTGTTTTCGAAACATCATATTAGAAAGATGATTTCTAAGTAATGAGACATAGAAACGATTTATATTTACGAATTTTTCGTTACAACGCTTTTACTCTGGTTCACGTGTTTTACGTTCTTTTTTTTCTTAAATTTTCTGTTCTCAGCCGACTACACAAAAATATGTTTAATCTGCGCGAAGTAAATAAATAAGTAGGTTAATTAGTCAAGTAATTAAATAATTAATTAGTTGATTCATTTTTTTTTCCTAAATTTTTGTTAAATCTTTTTTGTTCTGTTCGAATATCGTTTCATTCGAATTGGAATGCTCCAAAATGCAATGCAAAGAATTGTTTTCTGTTTCTTTTTTGTTTACGTTTTCTTAAATTTTCATGTTTGATCTTCACCGTTGCAACATTGTTCGCTTCACAAAAAAAACCACTTTCAGGGTATCAGCAAATAGCGATGACGTCATCGAAATAAACGAGAAATGAACATATTTGATGATATGAGAAACAAGTTTTAATCAGTTTACGGTGAGATGTCGGCGCTCCTTTGCATCAGATTTTACTGTTGAAGTGATCGGAAATGAGTTGAGACGAATGAGTATTGCCCTTTTGCGACGGTCTTTTGCAAGCCATCTTTGTGTCAAAACAACGATCACGACAAACTACAAAGCTCCGTATTCGCCTGAGACGACGTTCATGCACTTATTAATTTAGCAATCTTCAGTGGACCGCTTCCGTTCATGAGATAGCATCTACTCAAGAAGAGGGGCGTNTAGGAGCTTTTGCTCTTCAGGATGTCTCAGTAGTGGGCTGCACTCCGAGGGATGGATAGGTGTTCCAATCGTTCACGCTGGGGGTGGTGTTCAAGAATGTTGCACTGAATTACGAGTCGTATATTTTTAGAGCAGCTACGTCAGCATCCGTCACGATGCATTCAGTATAATTATAAGCGTTGTAGTTATGGTCGCACAATCCAGTAAGTTATGGATTTTCTGGATTTCTTCAGGAACGCGTTTCTGGATTCCTTATGAAAATTCGAAGCATCTCTCTGGAACATTGTAATAAGAACATTCGTAAACAGCTTTAATTAGCTTCACATATTATTTGCCCACTAGGAAATCCGCATTAGTGCTGTGCTGTTGACTAAAGATGTTGCGCTACTAGCTAAAACATGCCGGAAAACGTGCCAGGAAATGGTGCGGCATGTGCATTTCCCAATCCTGGTTAAAAATGGTGGTAATAAATGTCCCAGAAAACAAGTCAGGAGTGGTTGGGTACGCATAAGCATTTCAGCTTAAGCTGCAATCAATTTGTGCATGGTGTAGATGTGCGTCCCATAAGCCCTATTTTTGTCCAGGAATACACTATCCGCGCAGTCTCAACCGATGAACCAGAAAAGCTCCAGCAAGGGTGACGAAACT
>JPKZ01002960.1:12058-23581 GCA_000803305.1 Toxocara canis | reverse complement strand
GGGACGGGGGGGAGGGGGAGGGGGCGAGAGGCACCAAAGCAAAAACTAGGAGCGATTCATAAATTTCTGGGCTAGTTATATGCGCAAATGGCAAATGAAAGATGATTAGGTAGGAATACGACTTTTCTATAATTTGTCTTCATGGCAGCGAAAAAGATAATAAGATTTTTTGCTATATTAATTTACTTAACACTAAAAGATTTTGTCAAGTCATAATGGCTCATAGAGAGCGATTTATTCCTTTGGGCGAACACAGACAGCTTCCCAATTGTTCATCGTTTTAATATTTGTAAGCATAACTACGAGACAAGAGGGGAGGGGTAAAGGGTGACGTGTACTGTACAAGTCGTGCAAAAAAAACTCGATTCATTTCACAGTGATGGTTGTTTAAGGAAGTGTATTCACTGCTCTGGAGTATAGTTTAGGTGACATTAACGCTGAAAGTGTTAGAGTAGCAATTTGAAAATGATAAGTTCGAAACCTATGAATGCGACCTATCCACTGAGCAAACATAGATGCCCACATCTTCCCTTGGGCCAAGTTTGCCTTTAATTGCCTTTATATCAAGTTTTGTTTTGAGTGTCTTTGACAATACCATTTGAAAATTTGAGCCGTTTTGATGAAAGCGGAAAGAGATGATACAAAAGATGGAAACTATTTGATAGATGAGGCTGGGAGCGAAAAAAGAGAGAAATTCGAAAAAAAAATTTTTTTGATCAGTAGACGAAAAAAGAGCAAATGCACTCTTCCGAGACTAAAAGACTTGCGATATTCTCGAATGCAAAGTAATTTATCTTAATTAAATTTTTTCATTCGCCGCACATTTGCGTAAATCTTGGAACGAAAGATTACAAAAATGTGCGATATGTTTATATTTTGTTATATATATGTATATATATATATATATGCACGAGGGCAGTAGCTCAGTGGCCGAGCTTCCGCTTGATATGCGGGAAGACCTGGGTTCGATTTCCGGCTGCTTACTCGACGGATCCGCCAGTGGGCTGACCACCAGGCATTCCGAAACTGGTCAAAACAATCATGCGTGGATATGGTTGTCAGCTGCATCGCGGGAATCGATAAAATTACAGCTGCCTGCTCATCCCTTTGCATATATACATATATATATGTACATATACATATATATATATATGCAATGCTGTTATTTGCAAAGACTTTGCTCCATTCAACGGGTCGAGAATCTCTCATTATTAACTCTCGACTTAAAAATTCATTTAAAGTGCTTTGCTGTTGGCTAGTATGATCATGCACGCAATGAAGATAAGATAGTTTTATGATGCCAGGCCACATTGAGACTAACTGAACTGGTAAGGTCGCTCACCGAAATGCACAAAAGATATGATGCAATAGTTCATTTGAATTAGATCGGAGCACGATTTGTTACTGATCACCTATTTGTGCTTTTGCGATCACCCGACGACGTTAATCGTCACAGAGATGAACGAATCTTAGACATTAGGGATGGGAAGTTTGTGAGAAAAATCTCTGATATAATTAGCAAATCAGATGTTTTATTGACTGATTAAAAAACAAAAGAAACAAACGAAAATCAAATATTTGCTGTGTTTTTGAGCGTTTATCTCATACGAAAAATGTGCTTAATGAACACCGTTCACAATTTCGTTAGACATCACTTGAACCATCATTACTCATGCGATCTTTTTAAATGGCAATCTACTTTGAACTGAGCCAGACATAGTGGTCTCGAGATAGAGCTGAGCCACACATATAGTGGGGTAGAGATAAACTTATACGTAGACTCCTAATCGATTATATGCGACCGACGAAGTATACTGCGAAATAAAAATTAGCCCCTTTTCATCAAGGCCTAAACAAAAATGGTTTTAAAAAAAAAAAGTTGTTCCAATTGGAACGCTATAAGGAAAACGATGCTTTGAAGTGATCTGCGCTTTTTGGAGTATCTATCAGACGGTATATGGGCGGATCGTTGTCATATTGGTGCAACTAGAGCGCATTGCACGCTTGAATACCCTCGTTCCACTTCGTATCACCAATTCATTACCACGCCCGATTTTCTCCATTAAAATTTGTTCGTCGCTCTCATCGTATCGTATTGTCGTCGATGCGATGAGAGGTTTTTCAAACATCTTTATTTCACGGATTCATTTAATTATCATTGTTTTTTTTTGTTTCTAATTTTGTTAGTAGAGCGCATTGCACGCTTGAATACCCTCGTTCCACTTCGTATCACCAATTCATTACCACGCCCGATTTTCTCCATTAAAATTTGTTCGTCGCTCTCATCGTATCGTATTGTCGTCGATGCGATGAGAGGTTTTTCAAACATCTTTATTTCACGGATTCATTTAATTATCATTGTTTTTTTTTGTTTCGGATTTAGTTTGCTAACTTTCCATTGCTAACACCGAGTACTTTTTCTCTTTCTCTTCCCTCGTAAGTAGTTAAGCGCTTGAGAGATGAAGGATAGCAAAGAAATGCGAAGAAGTTAGATAAATATTGCTTGTTATTATCGATTGGATCCGAAATCGAAATACGAAGCTTAACCGTGGATATCGCATTTTCCTTGTTCGCTTCCTCCCTCTCCCTTCTCCCACCCCCCACTTCCATCCCCTTGGCCATGTGACCCCTTTCTTTCTGTAGTGGTTATCAAAATTTTCCTGATCCTCTCATTTCTGGTTCTCTCGATTGTTTTAGCTCTAAACACCGGAGAGAAGCAGACATCAATTTTTGCGTAGTTTTTGGAAAAAAAATCAAAATTTGGCAGATTTGTTTCACCATGAAGGATCATGAACAAATTAAAAGAACGACCCAACTCCTCGAGTCCGCATGTTGCCATCATTTCTTTTTGGTTTTGAATCCGACAACGCCTCCAATATGTTTGACAGTGCATCGTTAGCTCGGTTATTTTTTTGTGATTTTCTTAACCTGATTCAAGAATTTGTTTTTTTTCATATGTATCTACTAGTACTGCAAGTGAATCTAGACATTTTTTTCGTCAGAAATGATATGAGACGTTCAAGTTTGAAATTTTTGCACGGCCATATGTAGATCCCTTTATGCCGGCTTTAACTAATCCATTTCAATTTCGTTGCCGTTTAATCACCCTCATTTATTTAAGGAATGGTATGTTCGAGAGGGAGGCTTTATTCGAAGTAATGCGGTATTTACTTATTTCGTTACAAGGTTTTTTCTCTAGCCGCAAAAGAACATAGGCGCTTTGCAGGTTGCATTCGTGCACTGAATCTGCGTCTCGTCGGAACCAACCAGTTTTGACAAAAATTATTACGCCATTTCCTCTTTTCTGCCTATTCTTTGATCTTCACAATTTGGCACTATCAGATTTAATCAACTAAGCTACAAAGTGCATAGTTTGTTGGCACGAAAGTCCTCACTTTTTACTTCATTAGCGATTGATTTTTAGGACAAAAATAACTGCCAATTTCTGCTTAATGATCACTCGTAAAAGTGGCAAAAATATGCCGAGCCAAAATCATCGGTTCCATCGGAAGATTTGTCAACCTATCAGATGTATTGTGGTGCATTTTTGCTTCGGATTTCTTGGGAGATGTCGGAGACCTGGTATGAAGGGATTTGTAGTTGTGTAATGCAATCAGCAGAACATATGAAATGTAAATTACGCATAATATAAGACGATCGGACCATTAACGTTTAATTAAATCATCAAAAAAAATTTCGCTAAACCCCCTTAAAGCACCAAAATTCATCAGCATCCCTCCAGCAATTCACCCCAGATCAAGCTGATCCAGAATCGACATTATTTATTTTAGGATTTTAAATTTGTCCCTTAGTATTTTACTTTTTTCTTTCTAAATTCATGGTCAAATTATCGTTGCATCAAGTTAGACAAGGACTTAATTGGCTCGTCGACGAACTTTTTTTATACGACGATATGATGATCATTACAAAGCGCAATAGAACAACAACACTTTTCTGATACCTTCATATACACCTGCATATTCAAATTGTGCTCATTTGAAAAATAGAAATCACCAGCAGCGAACGTGTCAATAATTAGAATGAGATCCGCGTTTTGACTGGTTCCGCTTTTCTTCAGATTCGTTTAGACGGGTTTTTGGTATCGGCTTCCAAACATCTATCGCCTGTTTTCGTGTGCTATTCGCTGCAGCAAAAGAGCATTGTGGGGCCTACCATCTCTATGCATAGGTATTTATGTGCTTCTATCTGCTCAAAAGTTTTATCTCTGTTGAACCAGAGAGGTATCCTCGATGAAAGTTGGTAGGCAGTGATATTGCGAGTATTCCTAGGCAAAACTGCGAACAATTTATGAACATGTGTATGGGTTATAACGCATAGAAAACAGTGAATTGAGAAAAGTAGTTCAAGGGGATAATTGGCCTCAACTCAGTTCCTGGATTCCTGGATGGAATTCGTGGATCTTTAATTCGTGGAATGGAAATATAGATTTATAGAATGCCAGCAACTACATACCGCACTAAAGACAGTTCGAGACGTAGATTACTCGTTACGAAATTCGTAATTTTAAAAAGCACGTTGGTATGAAAACTTGAATAAAACGAGCACCACTAGTTCAGATCTCTTGGCTAAGTCATTACTTTGAGGTATTTGCGAAGAGTAGACGTTTAATTCGGCAGTAGGGTTGAAATGTTCACATATAGCTGAGTATTCTCCATTTGATTTCGTTTTAAGCACGACTACCGAAAGCGCATATCGCGCCAAGGCTCTGTTCTACTATGCAACCTATTTCATTGCAGTAGACACTGTCCAAAGCTTCACGCCGACGAAAACTTTCATCGCTTCCAAATCATATATTTTATTGTAAGGTCAAGCACTCACTAGCATCACTAGCGCTTGGTCTGTATTCCTATTCTTATTCCTGTTAATCTTCGAGACACATGATATGGTATAGGGCATAGAAGAAGAAAAGTTTTCTACAATACAAACAAAAAAACTATAGTATTTGACAAACAACGACAATTTGTTGACAGAGAACAGAATAGAATAGAATGTAAATTTAGCTATTTGAATAGAATTGTTTGTTGCTGCAGATGGAACGAGAACAATTCGATGAATTAAGAGAACTTTTTTTTCCTTTTTTTGACGGATAACATAATATATCCGAAACTTTTATTTAGTCGATAGGCAAGAACTACCTTTACGACAATACAAAGATGATACAAAGGGGTATAATCAGATAGTATTATAATCAAAATATTACGTCATAACACATCACTACATATCACTGATCACCTCAAAGGCAACAGTAAATTGAGGAAAGCAGTTGCTCGGTATCTTATGGTTTTTTGTCCGTAATTTGTTCGCAATATTTCACATGTGTAGATTTCATGCCTGTGAAACATTCCCACAAATATGTCCATCGTCCTAATTAGTGTCCTCATTTATATAGTTCATTTTTATGCATTGAATTTGTTCGAATTCTATTTGATAAAAATTCGTTTTTATTTACAAATTCGTTTATATTTACAAGTTCGTTTATATTTACAAATTCGTTTATATTTACACACCTTTATTTCATTTTTTGGTCAATCGATTTGGATGACAATATGTCAATACACCACCCCATCATGAAAACTTAAACAAACAATATAAAGTTGTCGGCGTTTGAACGCTCTTCTAAAGTAGAACTTCAAAATTGGTTCGATTTAAATTCAGGTTGATATTACTCTCTTAGAAAGAGTTGTTTCTTATAACTCGTATAAGCTTAGGAACTAAAAGTTTGATGTAAAAATGCGATTGAATCGTTTTTCAATTGCATGTTAAGCGAGTTATGGACATTTCGAAAAGACTAATTGCCGATTCTTGTTATGAGAAGAACAAAGAATGCTGGAAACTTCGACTTTGGCTGGGTTTTTTTTTTCAGGTACAAGAGCCCTGAATGATAGATCACAAATCACTCCCATATTAAACGGATATCACTCGCACATAGGAATGGAAATGAGCTAACTTGTTAAGCCAATAGCGATATATGCCTACAAGGGGTACGATTTGTGTTTCCCTCATTTAGGTCGATCTGAGTGCAAAGGTATAGCCAAAATTGGAGTTGCTAGCTTCCCTTCCTATCCTTGCTGGAAATAATAATAGCGGAACATTATTTTCTATAAGGATTACTTCATTGTTGTAATCATCGAGTATTTGCGCTGCTTTAACGCGACGATACGTTCACATTACCGATCCACTCCTGTCAGCCTTCGCTAGAAACAGCCCTCTAAAGGGGTACGTCGAATCCCTTATTGTCGGCTATTTTTTTTTAAATTTCGTTATTGCACTTTTAGAATACAGTCCTCCGTGGGGCGAGAATATTTCGAGCTGAGCGCTTCATTCGAGGAGACGACTCCTGTTCATGAAAACAGTTCCATTTTCACGACCTTTAGAGGCGAAATGCGTGCATAAGGTTCAATGCAACGAAGTTAGAAAAAACAACTTTAACAAAAAAGAAGTCTTCAAAAAATGAAAGTATTTTCAAAGGGTATCGGGGGGGGGGGGGGAGGGGGGGGGGGGGAGGGGCGGAGAGGGATAGAGAAGGCTGTATTCGTAATATTTCATTATCCATTTATAAAAGTTTGCTCACAATTCATTGCGAACGATCATTTATTTCCTGGACCTTTTATTGTGCTATATTCTTTTTTTTGTAGGCATTTTTGGCGAATTTCAGTTATTCATATCCTCATATTTGTTCACATAACCTCTCCGTCTATATCTTAGAGCGGTCATCCCTTTTCCTGGAGGGGATTTTCATATGTTGTTGACCATTTCAGCCCTAATTCTCCAAATTCAAATTCCCCAAAAAATTGTCACCTCATTACGACGTCGACCTAATGAAGATAGAAAGCGTTGATCATCATTTGTGTACGATGAGCGTCGTCCCGCCTACGTTGTGTGAGTTGTGGCATTATTCGAGATCAACTGTGAGACATTGTTCGGTATGCATACACGTATGTTGGCCATAGATCTATCACTATTGGCCGCTATTTCTGTGTTTTTGTACAATAAGATCTAAACGATTGTCAACCGTATTCATTTCTCTTCATTTGCTTCTCATGAACGGTCGAATGTTATCGCTAAATATATCTTGGCGTTTAGTAGTTGAGATTGATTGTATTTTCTTTTAATTTTTAATTTCGTCTAATTAATTAATTTTTCGCTAATTAATTGCACCATTTCCGATACGAATAGCATCTATTATGTTATTTTTTTTGCAGAGACTGGAAGGCGATTTGCCTTTTTTTCATAACGATAAGATCATGAAGTGGTCTTTGATAGCCGTCCTTTTGGTGCTGTACGGTTTCAGCAAAGATTTCAAACCGGGTGAACCATTTCTGTTCAAGTATCAAACTGAATTCCTCAACTTAACTGAACAACAATTGAACGGCGAGGTATGCTTTTTTTTTCGAATGTGTTTTGCTGTGATCCGATTGGTTGAGAAGAATTCAGTTTTCAGCTAGTTGTTATCTTTAGACAACTACGGAATTGTCTATATATATGGTATTTTGATTATTTACTGAAAAAAAAAAGTCAATCAAATGAACAAAAAATATCGCTTCGTTTTGATTTGTTTAGATGAGCCAAACGGTTTGTTGGGACGATGAATTGAAATTCGGGAAATAATTTTTTAAAGAGTTTCTTTTTTTGCAATTTTATTTTTTTTTAGAAGTTACTAAATTTTTAGGAATATTTTCTACTTTAGGATATGAGCATACAGTTGTAATTCTAGCATCAAATAGAGTAATATGCGTAGGAAGAAATTCGAAACTGTAGTTTTTAAGAAGTGTCTTTTTTTGTAATGAACGATGTACGAGTAGGCAGAGGAGGGAATTCTCATTCCAGACGTAGAAAAGTCGAAGAGAAGTTGAAGACTCAGCGTTTAAAGCTTCTCGAAAGTGCGCTTAATTTTCTCCAGTAGACATGCGGCACAAAAGAGGGAGCTATTTGAAAATTTCCTCGTTCCATTTTTTAAGCCAAAGTCTAACTTACGCGCCTAAGAGGCCCTATATATATGTGTATACGTATGTATATATATGTATATACATACAAATGCCAACTTACTTAAATGCTAGCTTACCTGTCACAACGTCCTGAGCATTACTTGAAGATGAAATAAACAAGTCAAGCAAAACGTGTTCAAATCTTCAGGTTAATTTCTCGACAGATGAAATCGTCGTGTAGAATTGTTGAAAGTTTTTCAAAGTTATCTCTTAATTACTGATTTTGCCCATCGAACTGCTTAAGCGTCTTAATTATAGATTTATCCATATTGGACGTACAGTTATTTAATCACTCTTATACCAATATTTTTGCTGACCGACATTTTACTCTACAAGCCAATTTTGATACTCGAAAGTATCGGATATATGGTGTTCAGGTTAGTCGATTTTTCATGGATTCATTCTTTTCGATGAGCGGTTGTTTACTAGTCTGGATCACACCCTCCGTTAGATAGAAGAAATGAGTTGTGTATTGTATGGTTTTGTGTTATACTTATTTCTCCGCATCGTTGTACCGTATAAGGGGAAAGTCGAGATTGCGCTGAATTAATGACTGGAATTTGGCATTTGATTGCAATTTTTATGTGGTATTCTTGCTTTTTTATAAGAAGTGTTACGACGATACCGTAATGCTTAAAATGTTTTTAAATGATAGAACTGAATCAGAGGAAATTTCCGATTTCCCTATGAAAATTTTCTCGCATTGTATATTTAAAAAATTGTGATGAATTTTTATAAATATGAAGGGGGGGAAAAAATTCGCTTTTCGAGAAGATGCGAATATCACTGAGCCAAATCAACAGGGAAGTTTTAGTAATTTCTTTTGAGTTCCGTTGACAAAAATTATTATTTTGGAAAAAAAAATCTTTGAAATTTTTTTCGCTTACGAGAGAGATTAAAGGACAATTTGAAGTGTTTCAAATATCAATGAACTTGATTTTAAGATCGACTTTGGTGTTTGGTTGGGGTGTTTTTTCTCAGCAAATTGGAATGGTATTTTATGGTATCGCTTCGGCCGCTGAGATCGCTTTCTACTCATATATCTATGCGAAAGTTGAAAAAAGCGAATATCAAAAGTAAGTATTATTATTTGATTTACGCTCTATGCAAATACGCATTAATCAAACGCCTTATAAGATCAGCCGTACATAGCTGTATATATATATATATACATATATATATATACATATATATATGTATATATATATGTTATAAACAGTTATATCAAGCTATACATGGCATGCAAATACCGATAACGAGCTTTTCCAAGAAACTATAACATTTGATTAGTTTTAGTCATTTCGAGTAATTCATCCGTTTCTAGTATACCAATAGCCTCGTATTTGCAATCTTTGGGCATGTACATATTATATATATGTGCAGTCTGTGGGTACAAGTAGGCACACTCTTTTAGCAAAGACGATCAAGGAGCGCAACATATATTACAAAATTGGAGTTTCGACTCTGTAAAAAGCTGTACTTTGTAGAAAATACAAGGACAAGAAATACAAGAATGCAAGAAATACAAGAATAAAATATATATATAATGCCATCGTTGACATGGTTTTGCTCATAACGACAGAGCTTTAACATTTAGAGCTCTAATTTACTCTATGTAAGGTAAAGACCTTGAACTCGAATTACCCGATCGCAAGTTGTTTATGCACTCGTCTTTAGAAGACAAAAATCGAAAGTGTATGCAAGCAGTTGATCGACCTAAGTGACTGATGACAAACTATCGTCCCCATTAAATCCATTCCTTTCGTTTCTGGTTTTTTTCTTTTTGGTTTCAAAGAACGTTTACAATTGGTGCATTGTTTCGGCGTAAACGTTATTCGATAGTTCATCAAATCGAAAATCATCTGTTTAGAACGTATGAGATCGCGAATTCGGTTCCCCCGTTTTATCGTCTTTGTGCCGAGAAATATTTTCATAGCCTGTTTTATATCGTATTTAAAATTTTTATTTAAGTATAGAGTGTGAATTCTTGCCTATTGGCAATGGATGTTCGGACTTCGATAATAGAACGTAAAATCAGTCAATTTTTTCACTTAACGGGTTTATGAATTTAGGCTTTTATACGTGTTTGTGCTTTCGCTAATGCTTTATGGTTTGTCGATTGTTCTGAGCATTATCGCTATTTACATACAAGCAACTGAGGACTCTCAGGATCTCTCAGGATCGAAACAATTTTTTAAAAATAAGAAATTGTTTCGTATCTTAATTTGAATGTTGAAGATGCTATGAAAAGCTAAAGTATTTGCAATCGTTAAATAGAATCCATAGTAAACAGTTAGAAATTTTCTTCGTTATTTGCCGTTTAATTTGTGCGCATAACATAGAATTGTGTTACAATTTTTTTTGTGTTATGACTATGATTTGATAGAACCCTAACTGTATTCTAGGTTAACATCATGGACGCGCGCTTCAACGATGGCTGGACGAACATTCGGCTATTTGTTAAGTCAACTCATCATCATAACACACATAGGAAACTATTTGACCGTCAACCAGATCTCACTCGCCTCACCAGTTCTTGTGCTCATTTTCGGTCTTTGTTTCCCACGTGTTCATTGGAAACAGCTTGTCCAAAGAATGCTCGACAGTCGAGGTATAATTAATTAACCAATTACTTAATTAATTAATTAATTAATTTGTTTATTTAGTCAATTAATTAACTTATTTGTTCATTCATTTTTTCATTAATTAGTTTATTTGCTCGATTAATTATTTTCGCTTATCAATTATGCAGTGCACTTACATATTACCCTCTGCAATACCAAAGAGGCAATATTTCTCCCGTCTTAGCCATGTGATAGTTTATGATTACACCTCAAACGGAGGAGTCCATAATGGCGCTGAATTATCCCTCGCTTTTTTGTAGCATTAAGGTGCTGAAAAAATCGCATTTAGCGTTTACAATAAGCGAGTTGTTGGCACCATTTGCATAAACAATTTCGAAAGTGCTTTCTTATGGCTAGTTTAAAGCTCGTTTCGTATGACATTTGCGCCACGAAATTTTGCACATCAAAACACCTTTACTGCAACGAAAATATCCATCTTTTAGCTATTGTTCGATTTGAGGCACTCATTTATGGGTGGAAAATATTATTGCGGCAAAAATTTTGTTAAGCTGTAAATATCTAGACTTTTTTGCGCAGTGGCGCAATTGTCAGTTTTTATTTTCAACCACAAAACGATCCTTCCATTTCACAAAATTCAACCATTCACAAAAAAAAACAAAACCATCCATTTCACAAAATTCAACCACAAAATGTTTTCTCTTATTCATCATCCCAAGCATATTGCAAATTGCAATGCGATCAAGTGATATATGTCGCATAACGGCACAAATAAGTTAATTGACGGATTCAGTCAACACAGTTGTAATGTTTTTGCTTCCTGGAGATTTTTGCTTTAAATCTTTTTTTTTCGAATTTTTTAAAAATCAGTGAAATTACCATGGAAATTTCACACAACAAAATCGCAAAAAATATCAGCTCAAAAACTATTTGTG
>JPKZ01002959.1:17945-28169 GCA_000803305.1 Toxocara canis | reverse complement strand
ATGTACTTATATATGTGTATATACATATTTATATATGTGTATACACATACAGTACATATATATGTATATGTATATATACGTACGATGATGCTAGGATTAGCTGGATGTATAATTTCGCATGGATATGTGTTTAATGGGAATTTTGAGTGATTTTCAGTTCTTTTAGAAAAAAATGAAAGCGAAGGAGGTATGATTTGAGGAAACATCAGTCTTAAAGATATAGAAATTAGACTAATTTTTTTACTGCATCACTTTTTTTGTTTGTGAGACTCCTTGGATGTAAGTATAGTTCACTGTTATGTATATTGGCAACGGATACGCAATAGGTAAATCGCGAATGCGCACCCTAAGGCAATCTTTGTGGAATGATGTCAAAAGCAAACGATTACGTTCATATTCAGCCAATTTCGCGAGTATTTCTCTGGCTTTCGCGTTTGTATCTATCACTTTCCAAAAACAGAAAAAGTATCGGCGATTATGTGTTGGATTGGCAGAAAAAAAAGGAGTTGATCGCTCTGCTATATAGCTTTTCTTGATTTTTCATAAATTTCGTTGCCAAGCTGCTTAAAATTCTGACGTATTCGAAGTTTTATCGCCGGCTATGCTGTTCCCATCTATTCGCTTTCTGTTTTCCTTTAATTTGGTCTCAGAAATCGAATTTAATTCCTTCGAACCTTCCCTGCAACACCATTTCCCTTGCATCGTAATTCATCCAGAAAATTATTGACTGTGCCCAGATATTTTACAGGGTTCTCTAATGCCTCATAGGTTCCGTATATGAAGTTTTGTGGCTATAGAATTTATGATTTGTGAGTTAAAGCTACTGTATGGAACAAATAGACGCACCCAAATATGTAATTGCAAAAACACAGTTGTGACAATCTCTCTCCTTCGCCAAGGCGAAGAATACGCCAAACCGGGAGGTAAAAGCGCAAAAGACTGGGAGACAGAGCCAAAAACAAGGAGAGACGTCGAGGAAAATGACGATAGGGGTAGTTATTTGCAAAAGATATTTCGATGAACTAAATTCAGTACTTGAGTTATCACTTTTCATCTAAACGTCCTCATTATTTGCTTTAGCAGTTTCCCTAAAGTAGTCAGGATTTCATACTGTTAGTGGCGTTAACTTTTAATCAGTAATAAGTGCCTGATTTCGTCATGTATTAGGACCTACCGTTTCTTCGACTTTTAATTGAAAAAAGCCTGCGCAGGAGTTTGCGAGGGTTAGGTAAGGGGATAAGAGAGCAGTTTTAATCTTCCAAAGAATTTTGCCTATTTCTTGAAATCCGTATCTGCAAATGAATTAAAGGGAAGGAGAATTGGTCGGAAATGTTTAAGGCGAACTGGGAAATGGCAGGGGTGGGAGTTTTTATTTATTGAGTGCTGTTTTACACTTTGCCTGTTGTTTTTTTTTCAAAACAGAAGAGGAAGAGAGCTGCTTTTAAAATTTTAGTTAAGTATATGGGGGAGTTTTTTATTTGCTTTTTGATACATGACTTTCCAAAGTGTTTCGGTAAAAAAAAAAAACTATACTTCTAAGTCTCTTTCTTGACTCACTCACTGCGGCTTTAACAAATCTTCTCCATGGTCGAGATTAAGTGAATCTTTAACTTGTAGGGTGGTAATTAGATACATTTAACATTTGCTGTTATGTAAGTGTCATCTATTCGGTGGCAGAAGAAACGTTCGAAGTAACGCGTTTCGTACACGCGTAACTTTGCAAAAAATAGAGCGCTCTTACTTGCCTAGAAAAGCCCTATCTTTTTGCAGTGTTGTGCGTTAACAAAACGCACCACTTCGAACGCTTTTTTGCCTGCGGCTAGCAGGCATTCATGCATCCTTAACACTACATAAGATAAGTATGTGCTGGAAAGCATGTTGGCCATCTGTGTAGACTGTATGTAACATTTCAGCAAGATGTCTAAGAGAGCGTTGTACGGCCTAAAAGGAGGGCTTGTGTGTGATGCAATAAGCGTGCTGAATGCCCCCAAATTATCGGCTAACTGAGTGAAGGGATTTTAGAACTGATTTATGAAATGCGTCAGTGCGAATATGCAAATCATTACACAATCGATTAATAACTGTAGCAGTGGATTGTCCATCAGTACTAAAACGACAGATTGTTCATGATAATATGTGTTCATGTGAGCTCAGTGTTTACTGAGCTTTCCATCGAAATGTGAAGTGCCTGTTTTTTCGAATCACGAGAAGTTCAGTTTGTCAGTGATTAAAAGAACTGCAATGGTAGTGTGGCAAATGAGCGCAACATCGAAATGCAGAGTTCTAGTTTTTTAAATAGATCGGGCCGAAATTCTCGAGAGGATTCGAGGCGCAAGAGTACTTGTTGTGCGTTATGGTTCATTGGCTTTTGCCGTTCTTAAGATATAACCTTTCCCAGAGCGATCAGAGAAACTAGCGCACAGCACTCATTAAGAAATTCTTTCACTACTATGTGTTTAGGTGGTCATTCTGGTACTGCATTGGTGAACGTACATGTGGAGGATGTGAACGACAACAGTCCAATATTCTATCAGGCCGACTTTGAGAGAAGATGCACGCATTGGTAGTCCGGTTCTTGTCTTCTCAGACAATGACGCTGATCAAGGCGCTTACGGACGGGTAGGAAGTAATCATTGCTATTACTGCAATTTAAAGGCGACTTTCCTCGAAATAAACTCTGATTGGCGAGATATTATTTGGGCTCTAATTTCAAATTTCCGCTTCAAATTCTATTCGATTATTAATTTTTGCTCGCACACGTAGAGAGGAGAAAAAAGCGTGAACCTAAAGGAATGCATATTGAAAAGATTGTAAACAGTAAATGAGAAGGAGAACAGAAGTGAAAAATGAAAGAAAAAGCAGGTTTTGTTTTGAGGTAGGTCAGTAGTTACAGAAAAACAACATCCTTTCCATCAAAGGTCACCCATCACTTTCTAGGAGATTTAGACAGAATGGCGAATGAATGTGATCTATTTTATATTGTCGACCGTGAACTATTTTGATCAACTAACCAAATATCTTCTTTTATACACCTCCACAGGAGAGTGTTGATCGTATATGCTGCAAAAAAAAGAATTTTCTCAGGTACGATATCGAATTGTTTCGGGTGGCTCAGACGCGTTTCGCTCAGGGCCACAAACAGGCTATTTATATGTGCAGAATAGACTAACGAAAAAGAGCTACGATGTTGTCGTGCAAGCACAAGATGGTGGTGGCCTTATCAGCGAACGTAAGGTTAGCGGGTCGTTTTGTATAGTCAATGCAAACGAAATGAGAATACTAACTAATAGGGTTTTCCGCTGCTAAATGAACGATAATATGAATGGGTTATGTTGAGCTGTCAAATATATAACCATGCTATTAATATGGCACTTCTCCAATTATAGCGGTTTAATCATTACAAAAGGGGAGTGGTAAGTTTTGAAAAATATTGGCAAATTGTAAACGAGGGTGTAAGTTAAGCATTGCGATTCTCCAGAATCGAATGGGATGTCATCGAGTGGGAGGTTATTATCGGTCAGATTATTGGTGTGAAGTTTGATTACAATTGACTAAGGAACTGAATTCAAACGCCCAAATTAAATTCCATTATTGTTTTTCTAGGAGTTATCCATTTCCTCGATAACCGTTTCATCTCGCATATTAGTCTTAAAATATTTCTTTCAGTAGTAAACTCTCTCACTATCACTTCATATTTATGAGCATAGAATAAAGAGCATTTGAGGGTGACATCAATTATGGGTGAACAACGTAAGTGCTAAATATCGACTTATGTGGAAATTGATCGAAGAAATTAGCGCATTTGGTTGAGGGGAATAGTACGAAATTTTTCAATAATTTTTCATTTTCCAAGCTGAAATCTTGCACCTAATTCAGCTAGTAAAAGCGGACATTGTTTCCTTGCCACCTACCAATCATATTTTCGCTATATTAGCCTCATTGCTGTTTAGGCAATTGTTCATGTTTCTGTTATAATCCCTTCGACTCCCACTCCACAGTTCACGTACAATTTGCATACTTTTATGGCAGCTGGAGGTGTTCTTCAGGGTATCTCTATTGGTCGAGTAGCACTTTCACTTAATTCATTGCACCTTTTAATAATTTCAGTTGGCCGTGTTCCAGATTAGTTAGCTGGAGTATTGATACTGTTGTTTTGCACTTGGCGACCGTTTGACTGTTACATCGTCTCGTTAGAACCATTCCACAATATTAGATTTCAAAGGAATGTTAAGAAGAGTTCGTTGGATGTTTTTATCAATTATCAGTTTTAATGCGTCGCTGTAGACGAAAAAGCGATGAGCTACATTAGGTGACTGCTTTGAGAACGTATAAGATGCTAACTGCCAATCGTTGCTAGTTTGCAAATTGTGCAAATCGAGTGGAATGAGACGAAAAGGCGACTTTTGAGTCGGCGGGAGGTGCAGCACGAGGTGTACGATGAGTTTAAGATGTTGGCGCGGTTGTGTTTTCTCGATATTCATAATTTTTGCTCGAGTTCAATGTCGTCATAGTTGAGGCATTTTAATCAGTAGAGAGGGTGTATAAAGCCGAGTCTTTCGCTGAAGTTGTATATCGAGCACTGCAGGTTGAAGCAACTGGACCATTTCCGATCTCTTATACTATATACTCGGGTGATCCGGATCATCTGTTCACAATTGAACGTACCACAGGCAAAATCACTGTTAGTCGCTGTTTGGATGCAGACAAGTGGGGATCAGACTTACTAAATATTCAGGTAATTCACTGTGCGCTGTTGCGCAGTACGTCTGTGGCTACAGTGATAGTACATGGTAATCTCTACACTGTTCATTACAACCATTTCGATGAGGCGATAAACGTAAACAATGAAGGCAGATAGACGCATAATTGAATTTTGCGTCAAATGTTTCACTTAGGGTTCGGCGAGAAATCTACATGACTTTGCTCTTTGGATTTTAAAATAATTTCTTCCCGACCATTATGGATTGTAAAATAATTTCTTCGCGATCATTTTGGATTTCAAAATAATGTCTTCCCGATCAGTTTCGATTTTAAAAGGATTTCTTCCAGATATTACCAAGTTTAATATTGAAAGAGGAAGCTTGACGGCTTGCTTCAACGATACCAGAGATGATTGAAATGCAGAAAGTGATGAGGCATTAGTTGTAGTAGAAATTTGTTTATATATAAAAGTCGCCTAACGTTGTCATCATTGAACGCTTGGCAGGTTCTTGGTATATTGCAATCAGATCTTCGACCTTTCCCATTTGATTTTCTATGTGACGGTGTTGGAGAGAGAAATCCCTAAAAAGGAAGGCCAAAAAGATTAGGGACGCCAGCCATATAAGAACATTTTATGCTGAAAATTTTTGTGCGTTAGCTTGAACTGAAGTGACAACGATCGACGAGTCTACAGTTGAGGACTCAATCCTCCCTAATTTCACTCCCCTCCTCCTCATTTAGTCTTCCACCGTCACCGTTTGTCCCTTTTGTCCACTGTCGCCTAGCTTCTGCTCGCACAAAGTGTGCCGTTTAAGAAACGGCCCATGGGAACAGAGAAGGGAGAAGGGTGGGATTTGAACTGAACTCATAGAGAACCTAATAGACACTAGAAGCAGACGAAGTTCGTTGATGAAGGCCGATTTGCTTTTGCTCGCTTTATCTGTCTTGAAAATGTTGTAGAAATGGTCTGTTCTGAGGATTCATGCCTGCGAAGCAACATTTTGAGCGTCCGAAGCATTTTGGCAGAAGTTGAGATGTACCGGTCATAAAACACGCCAAAATTCGAAACTCGGAAATTCCTCGAGATCAGTGAATTCGCGTTTTGATTTCGCGGTGCCAGTTGACAACTTTGTATCATTGAAATTAAAAACGCAATATGCATAGTGCCGTCCCTCAAGAAACGAAGCCAGATGAAACGCTTTTGTGTAGTCATTATACAAGCGAGTTTCAACGCCTCCCTGCGCGCTTTTAGCATAACTGTTTCTTTCCCTTACTTTGACATCTTTTAATTCTTTCGTGCTTTACCGGTTTTGTAGAGCAATAGACGAATAACTGGTAAAAAATGTGCGAATGTTGATTATGAAGACAACTTCGTGAAGGAGAACTTCAAACGGATTAACAAGATTGTTAAAGGAAAGCGAGAAATTAACTTCCGGCTGAGTGGGGAATGAATTTTATTGCGTTTTTTTTTCAAATGAAGCTTATATGTTTCGCTGTTTTCAGCAGATTAGATGAAAAGCATACCGACTCGTCGAAGGCAGAAACTCAGGACAATCAGCTTTTTTTTTAGAATGGTGCGATCACTTATTCACTTGTATACAGTGAACCTCCATGTCCGGTTACGGTACGACCGTTAACGGGCGAGCTAGCGGTGGTTGGTATAACAGCAATCTTTTGGATTGCTAGGACAAAAATGAAGTAAACAATACTGTAAGTTTTGAAAACTTCCAATATATTTAACTCCATTAATTAAAGCTACCATTAAACTTGAAAGCGAGCCTGTTTGTTGGTTTTTTTTTGCTACAAAAAAGGTTGGTGAATTGGTTAGCAATCCCATATATTCTCTGTCTATTCTGGCATAATGTTATACAAGTTGCAATCGAAAGAAAGTATTGCAATAGAATGTTTCGTAATTTTTAGCGGACTGTGTGTTGTTACAACCAGTCACAACCGTTAGCGCTGTTGATACAGCCTTAATATGTGCTCAGTAAAGGTTCGAACTACTCTTGTGCTATGGAGATGGAGTCATTTTGTTGATACGCCGAGTAAAAACAACAGCTTTGACCATTGGGAGGTATATTACTTTTTGTAGAATAAACATTCGTTCCGGATGACGCAACCGTTTAAATTGCCAAAAATTTAACTATCATTTTTCTTTCAGCTGTAGCGAAAAGTACCTGCTTATGACGAACCAGCATTGAAACACTTTATATTGTTACTTTGTCTGTACTCGAACTCCTTCAGTACCTTATATCAGCTTGTTCGTTCCCATAAATATGTGAAGCAGAAAAGGGCTCGCTCATCTGAAGGAGATGTGCCCTCAATATTTTTCGGCCAAGAAAACTAAGGGTGCAAACTGTTCATCAACTAATAGCCAGTATGGCGTATTCTAAAATAAGCAGCATTACCAAAATGTTTAATGGAAATTGAAATCGAAACTTTCAACACGAATATTTTTTCAGAACGATAAAGTTTATGTCGATGGACGTTTCATGCATCGGTTGACGCCAAACGAGACGCATGCAATGAAGGAGTTCATTCATGATTCAGTTGAAACACTACGATGAATGGAAACACTATGCGAGAAACAAATGGAAACAGGTTAATGGTTTGCTTCAATTTTATTTGAGTGTCGATTTGCATACATATTGAAACATATAAGATATTTGTTTGATACCCGTTTTGAAATGGAATAACGATAAGATCAATTAGCACCCATACAAGAAAATTTTAACTTTTGCAATGAATTTTTTATATGCTCTTTATATAATATGAACGAATTCAACTTTTCGGTATTCATGAAGTTGGCTTTATCTAAGCTTGTTTTCATTTCGTTGTTTTTTTGAGAATGGCACCGTTAAGCTTCGATTCACGCAATTCGTCATCGAGTTGTTTTGTTTTCAGTTCTATTTTAAGTTTAAACGGCCACTTTAGAACGCAGACCAGTTCGAATCTATGAGCCACTAGCTTATTTGAAAATAATACTTGCGCGCACTGCAGTGATCATTTGTTTCAGAATGGAACCTCTGTTTGTAGTTGTCCCGAGTAGACATTTCAGAGTATATTTGTCGCTTCATTTTTTGTTGTTTGGATTCTGCCTATTTTGATCGCTTAGGTAGTTGTTTAGGTCCCGTCATGGCCTAGATGGTTTATCCAGTTTGCGCTTACATACTTGTACCTTACTTATGCCTAAATATGTATTATCTATTCCCAGAAGTCTAACTTCACCGAAGCGTCGTCTACATTGTATGCGGTGTGTAGCGTGAGTGGCTAGACCGAGTTCGATGAACCATAACTTTAGAGTGAACAAAGATTATCGGAGCTTGAATAAATTTATCAGGTGGAAAAAATTTATTGAAAAATTTATTAGTTGAGAGATAGTCGTGTGATAGAAACGTGCAACAAGGCTTATTACCATTACCAGTAATGCACTTTTGCAATGAAACCAGCAGAGGCTATCATACAAGATGGCACATATCACCAGTAATTTTACAGAAAGCAAATTTCATCATTACATTTGGGTCATCAACACTGCGAGTTTTATTACCGTGTAAGAGATCTCTGCAAAATCATATTTTAAAAAACTGCAGTAGTGAGATTAAGCCTTCTGGTCTTCCGGGTGGACATTCGATGGCTTCTCTTCCTTCACTTCACAAGTTGAGGGTAATTATGATCCAGAACTCGAAAAATGCTCCATTTCCCACTTTTTTCATCAGTAACTGCATATAATTTTCTCACTAACAGTTCCGCAGAAAGCGAAAGGGCCAATGAGTCGCCGTGTAGATATTGCTGCTGCCGTTGGAGTAACTGCAGCACTATTGATTTGGCGACTAGTTCTTATTTGAGAGTTTGTCCGAGAGTAGTACACCGCATTGTGCAAGTTAAAATCTCCGTTCCATATAAGCATCGCCTCATCACTCCAAACACTCCCGTAAACGTAAACCTCACTGTTTTCAATTTTTGATAACATCACTTTGCAACACTCATTGCTCATACCAAATTCACCTTCAACCAAACCGTGCAGCAGCTGTGGGCGATAGGGCTTAATTTCTACTTTACAAGCTATATGACGGACGCTTATGCTTGGTATGTTCAGCTCTCGAAAACTCGCGGCAAGTGATATCGAGAACACTTCTGATTAGTGTCTCGTCACTTTTGCAAATGGGGCGTTTTTGCAACTTAACTTGTTTACGCCAGTGCATTCTTCCAATCTGCGTCTTGTATCTTTCATCTAGATCCGAGAAAAACAGAAAATTGGAAGCTATTGAATAAAAAATAATTCAGCAGCTT
Source organism: Toxocara canis (assembly GCA_000803305.1). Classification (NCBI taxonomy): domain Eukaryota; kingdom Metazoa; phylum Nematoda; class Chromadorea; order Rhabditida; family Toxocaridae; genus Toxocara; species Toxocara canis. The sequence goes on along the minus strand of JPKZ01002959.1, from coordinate 19,178 downwards.
TTGTGGACGAACTTTTAAAGGCTCACTTCTACGCCTCCAATAGAGGCGTAGAAGTGAGCCTTCAAAACTTGGTCCACCTACTTGTGGTTTCGTGATTTTACTTCTTTGGTATAAACACTACCAATAAATGGCTGCATCCATACGATTTTCAAAAAAATGAATATGAACGAGTTAACTCTGTGAACGCAGAAGAAATTTCGGGATGCCGGAATGGGATCAGTGCTCAATTTGACTGTGGTTGAACAACCAAAGGCACCAACTATTTGTAATCGGATAGGCCAAACGTCCAAGTAATTTGGTGCAGAGAGGATTAGCGATCCGCTCCTAAGAAACTTATCCACTTGCTGAATTGTTCGAATGGACACTTCTCTTTTGCATGATGTTATTACTCTCGAAGTTCAATAAATAGATGTTCAACGATTTTTGTCATATTCTTAATTATGAACAGTTTATACTGTTGCATTTATCTAGTTCTATTGATTGGAATTTCATTTATTTGATACGTTGTTTATTTGAAGTTCATGCTCCTCAGTTAGCGTATCTCTGTCATTCCTTCCACCACAGTTCTGTTTCTACCGAAATGTTATGACTGGATTGGTAATTTGCAGTTCACGATCATGTAGCCTAATGAAGTATATTCAGTTAGTTGGTGCATATTCGTCCGACCATGTCTTTAAATAAAAACCTGATTCATATTTATTATCTCCTTTCTCGAAGACGAAATTAATTGAGTCCTCTGACTGTTCGATAACCATTTTTTTGAAAAATTGCATCCGATAATTTGGCAGCTTATTAAATCAGATTGCTGAAAGCTTCAGTATTCATCGTCACAGATATTGCCTTGTTTACTATTTTCTTCAAAAGGAATCTTTTTGTCTATGTGAAGACCGTTACATATCAGATCTGCTTTTCCAGACCATCTGCTCTCTCGTATGCTCTCTGAGCACAAATAGCCCGAAAGTTAAGTGAAAAAAAAAACGTTTCATCGATAGTAACTCTCGTATTCATCTAATTATAAAACCTGTGATTGTAGCTGCTTTGATTCATTTTAATTTAAACATCTCATTACAAATTTCTACAATTGTATTTCAGGTGTACCGGTTCACGTCGAGAAAATGCTTTCCACTCATTTGTGAGGTCTTCAAAGTTTTTACACTTTTTCAAACGTACCTTATCACAGTCAGTTGAAATTTCCTCTAATTGTGTAATCAAAAATCGACGGCTACTGCTGAC
>JPKZ01002959.1:0-10696 GCA_000803305.1 Toxocara canis | reverse complement strand
GGGGTTAATCGTCGGTTTTCGCGATTAGGATAAGGACTTCGTGAGAGTGAATGTTCCCCTTGCGACTTCAGAGCCTTGTTACTGTCAGCTCCATTTTTCATATTTCGTATTTCTGTTGACATGTTTTTTCCGTCCTTCAGCAAATTTGCATTTGCAATGTTTCCAGCGGCACGTTCTTTCCGCCATTTGGCATTCGTAACCAAATGTGTCTATGAATATGTCTAAGCTCAAATCTTATTGATTTGTACCTTTGCGCCTTTCACTTCTTCCACTTGTTTTTTAGTACGCCACATTTTCTTTTATTTATTTTCACTCCTCTGCATACGGTCCAAATGAATACATCCCTATGATGCTAATTGTGGTGCCTCATCTCCCACTTCATCTTACTTTCATTTACGCGCGCACAGTCCAGCACGTTACGGAGATCCTTGACTTGATCGTCTGCCTGATGTCAACTCCTTTTGACGCATCGAATAATTAGTTTCCAGTTTAGTCCTATGGCTTCAGACCGATCACAACACTCTACGAACTGTCAGCATGCTAGAGGTGCTATTAAACTTCCTGGTCCAACGTTCCAAGGGCCCATAATGCGCTCAGTTTGTGGAACCCGTAAGGCAAGCAAGAAATCAATGTATTTCTGCTTGTCTCACACTCAAAAAATACTTCATGTTACAGAAACGAGGAAAGAGCACGAAGTCAGTAAGGGAGCAAAAGAAGCCGACATCAATTTGTGATGAGGTGCAAAGACCGACGACGCCTTAACGACTCTCAAACTCAATGCGCTGATGTGTTTTGTAGTATTCACAACTTGTAACGTAACCTTCTGTAACGTTGTATAGTATTAATTTGTTGACAATTATTAATCGCTAACAATTATTAACAATTAATAATTGTTAACAACTATGCAGTTATTAACAATCGTATAATATAAGCAGTAACGTAGAACATTACTGCTTATATTATACGATTGTTAATAACTGTTAATAACATAACTGTTAATAACTGCTTCCGTCTTTGAACATAGAATAAAGGTATTAACGGATTTGCTTATCCATTTTGTTCGCAGATCATATATGGGCAACCCTCATCAGCGGCATGATCAGTATGGAGAGCATTGCAAGATGAATATACGGACCCCAGCAACGCTATCAGCCGGATGGCTCAACGTCGGGAACCAGTGGTTCACCTGATCTTCCACCATGCAACGTCCTTAGAGCGGTGTTACTGCTTACTATGTTCCGGCTTCAATTGCGACCAAGTATTCTCACATACAAAAAAGAGCGATATCTATATAAAACTAGATGAAACCCCTTAATCCAACTCCTGACGATGACATTTCACCGCATTAGAAAATCGACTAGACGCAGGAGGTTCACAGGAACTACGTCATTGAAGGATGGAAGGAGTTGTGACGAACTGACGTCGAGATAGGGGGGTCGATGTTATACGGTACTGAAGGAAATTCGAACTTCCTCAGTAAGATGATATCGAATTTAGCGAGGGGAAGTGTTCGAAGAAGGATGAAATTTGAGTTCTTCGAGACGAAGGGATGGCGTGGTAAATGCTCGTGCAAAATCCTGATTCCACATGGTATGCGGGCACGACATGCGGGCACAACATCCGAGAATCCGCGGTATTTCTTCTGCCTCATCGCGTTCCTAGAACCTTTCAGAACTTTGCGAAAAGTTGCATACAGTGCATGCCAAATGCAATCCGGTGTCTTCCCTTGGAAGTACTTCAGTATGATTCTGCGTCATTCCGACGGGGACAAGATTGTTATCATGTCATGTAGAGTGGACTGCATTGAAATCAACACTTCATAATCAATAATTTCTCATTCAAATGACGACTCTAGCAATAGTTATCTTCACTTCTCTATCTGCTATCATCTGACGAATTCTTCTACAAACTTGATCACTAGTTGCTTCAATACCCCAACTCTCCCATGCGCAAAAAGATCGTTCAAAAATGCAATCTTTATTACAATAAAATAAGCAACATAAGAATACAGCAGCACATTTCACTATAAAAGAAACAAGCATTAAACTGAGAAAAAACTGCGACTATAACGGTGAAGTAAAATACGATGAGACCAAATCAGAAGGGCATAATAAATGCGTATACTCAGTCGATTTTATTCCGAATTGCAATGAAAACCTTAAACTCCGGCAGGCACTTCAAAATTATAATTTCTCATTCAAATGACGACCCTATCAAAAATTACCTTCATTTCTCGATCTCTATCATCTGACAAATTTTTTTTACAAACTAGATCACTCACTGCTTAAATACCGCAACTCTACCATGAGCAAAAAGATCGTTCAAAAAAGCAATGCTTCAATACAATAAAATGAGCAACATAAGAATACAACAGCACATTGCACCCTAGGTGGGTTTGGCGTCGAACTATTGTCATTGAAGGCAGCGCGATTATGCGATGGAATACGTTGGGGTCCATGGCTGATTTCAACGCAAACGTTAGTTAAACTATTTGCGTTGAAACCAGCTATAGACCCCAACGTATTCCATCGAGCAATCGCGCTGCCTCCAATGATAAACAACAGTTCGACGCCATACCCACCAACACGGCACAACTAACATAAGAATACAACAGCACATTGCACCATCGAATGATTGATGTTTAAGCCACGAGAATCTCTACTTGAAGTCCCTTCGAATGTGCTGTCGCCGCAGACGTTGAAAGGGGTCCGTCCGAAGCTAGACGACGTTTCCGAGTATGAAGACGAAGAGGTTTGTGTTAGCTCTCGTCTTTACTTAGTTTCACGTAATGCCCAAAGGCGTTGAAATCGAATGATTTCAATGCTAAGAATATGCTACTTCTGCATGTTGTTCTTGAATTCACCATTCAGTATTGTGTTATTCGCTATGCGACGTTTTTGTATGATGGCTGCATTACTGCAGCGGTGTTTCTTATGAGCTCGAGAATCTACTGACGTAGTACAGACTCATTCCTGTTAAGACAGTTTTGGTCGAGCGGACGAAGCATCTTTGGGAACTAAGTCGTCATTTGAGTATGATGTTTAAATTGCGAGGGGATGTGTAATTGACAAGTGTGAAAACATATCTGAATAATTTAGCTCGCGAACAGTTTGTTTTGCAGAACGTGTCTGCGGAATCACTGGCTTCAAATGTCACAAAACGTCGACCGGCGGTGATAGCTCGTAAATGAATCCGCGCGGAGCAGTTCAAGACTATCGCACATGGTGATAAAAATGGCGTATGATAGACTTTATCGTTTTTAGTTGTGCCGTGTTGGTGGGTATGGCGTCGAACTGTTGTTTATCATTGGAGGCAGCGCGATTGCTCGATGGAATACGTTGGGGTCTATAGCTGGTTTCAACGCAAATAGTTTAACTAACGTTTGCGTTGAAATCAGCCATGGACCCCAACGTATTCCATCGCGCAATCGCGCTGCCTCCAATGACAAACAATAGTTCGACGCCAAACCCACCTACACAGTACAATTAAAAACAATAAAGTCATACGCCATTTTTATCATCGTGTGCGATAGTCTTGCACTGCTCCGCACGGATTCATTTACGAGCTATCGACGCCAGCCACTTTTTGTGACATTCGAAGGCAGTTATTCCGCAGACACTTCCTGCAAAACAAACTGTTCGCGAGCTAAATTATTCAGATATGTTTTCACACTTGTCAATTACACATCCCCTCGCAATTTAAACATCATACTCAAATGACGACTTAGTTCCCAAAGATGCTTCGTCCGCTCGACCAAAACTGTCTTAACAGGAATGAGTCTGTACTACGTCAGTAGATTCTCGAGCTCATAAGAAACACCGCTGCAGTAATGCAGCCATCATACAAAAACGTCGCATAGCGAATAACACAATACTGAATGGTGAATTCAAGAACAACATGCAGAAGTAGCATATTCTTAGCATTGAAATCATTCGATTTCAACGCCTTTGGGCATTACGTGAAACTAAGTAAAGACGAGAGCTAACACAAACCTCTTCGTCTTCATACTCGGAAACGTCGTCTAGCTTCGGACGGACCCCTTTCAACGTCTGCGGCGACAGCACATTCGAAGGGACTTCAAGTAGAGATTCTCGTGGCTTAAACATCAATCATTCGATATTATACTGTACGGCCTTCGGTTAGAAACTTGGAACTCTCAGATGAATTCAGCTCATTTGCAGACCTACTGCAACGTTATCATGCCCGGAGACGAACTTACCACTCCTCAGTTCTCAATTTTCGAACTTGGTTGCTAGCTCAATCAGAAATCGAGCGAATATCACTACATGAACCAGCTGATTTCTATGCTAGATCTGCGCAACCAGTCAAGCCATTTAAAGGATCAGCTGAAAGAACGTACCTCCCTCCTAGATTAACGTAATAATGGGATTCACGTGGTTTTCCGGATATTAGCAGGAGGTTTTCGGGATCGACGCTGCAGTCGGCAGATGTTTCGAAAGCCGAAATCAGGATGGGAATCAAATTCGTCTCAACCTGGTGATGCAACCAGAATCCCACCGGAACTTTTACATGCTTGAAATCAGGAACTCACATGAACGAAGAAATACGACAATTTCGCCTCGAAGTTTTGCGAAAGACGTAAATCCCTATATTATCTCCATTTCCATCTACGTTTTACAGTAATCTTCGAATATGCAGTCATAAAACAGTGGAGTGCGAATCGAAAAAGGTGAAGTAGGACCAGATCTCGAATACGAACCAGATAAGAAGTCTCAAATGAAGCAAATACGATGCCTTATCTCAGTCTCGCCAACTGGCTTTACACCAGTGAAACTTTTCTTCAAAAGACAGCTTTAAAAGTTTCTCTGCTCAACAAACAAACTGCGACTTCACCAGTGGTCTAACGCATCGACAAGCAATTTTCAGCAACGAAGTATTAGAATATCCGAAATATGAAGATCGCAACTCTCACATTCGAAGAAGAAAGGCTATTAATTTTACTCTATGATGAACTGTGCTAAATATGGTAGTCCGCAGTATCCCACAATACCTCCGAGGAAGATCGGGGCTACCTGAAGGAATAAAGGTGGAATTTTATTCAAAGCTATGCTATAACATACTGGTAACAGCATCACAGATGTCCCTGACAATGTAGACCTTGTAAACTTTGAGAACGTCAATGCGGAAGCTGACCTCAAGTGAACCGGACCCTGCCAATCAACAAATCGTATATCAATGCTCTCAAAAGTAAGCTTCAGTTCGTTCTATTATCGACTACCTTCTATTATCTCTTGTCATTAATCCTAGAAATAGACAGAAACTGAAAGGGAAAATCGCCATCATCTAATGCTCTCAACGGCGGGTAATCATTGGTAACAGCATAACTATGGTTCATATCTCTACGAAAAGCACCAGCTTCAAAATTTCTTCAAGACATAACGGCTATTTGCTGTACAGGCAGGACACATTGAAATGCTACGCACAAAGTATGACAGCCGTATATCGATCAACAGTAGTAACCGATGCAAGAAATCGGCAATGTGCTGGACAGTTAAAGTATCGGCCACAAACTGCACAAAACTTTCTTCACAAAGAGCGTTTAACGAACACCAACATACGCAAAGTTATTTTGCACCAAGCAGCTCTGAACCTTTTCGAATCAAAGAGCTGATCTTTCGTATTTTTTAAAAGCAAGTGGAAAACCTATATTTCCTATTCCACAAGAGGGGCTCGGAGAACCATTAATGACTACTGTAGGCGACGAGGAGGAAAAGGACGGCGTCAGGGGAATGGGGAGAGTGGCGGACGTGAGCGCGTATAGAAGGTGAGGTAGTCGTTGACGCGTGAATGCTACTATCCTTTTCTTCCTTCTCCGCTCACAAAAGCATTTCTTCTTGGATGATGTAAGAACTCACATTTAGGCGTGCTGAATCCATAATTCGACTAGCCGAATCCAACGCTGCCTCAGCAATCGCTCCGAGATTCTCCTGCGTCGAATGACACTCTGAAGTTGCGATGTTTCTGATCTGAAATTAAACATACCGTACTGCCTCAAATGCTTCTTCTCCTTCAGTGAACCCTACCACCAGGCACATTATTTCCCTTGGCGCGATACCTAGAATGTTATAGCACCACGTCATGTAGTGCTAAACAGCAATATACGTTACACAGCTGAGGTTGCACAGAACTAATCGATAACGGTTCCAAATGAATTGTTTCCATAAATTTCAAATCCTTCGAATACCATTCGACGGTACTTAGCCGCCTTGGCATGGGCTTCACCGATCGCGTCAAAAATCGCCATTCAGCCCAGCTCCACGGTAATCCCTTCTCAGTAAAGCTGGTGCTGTGAGGTGCTGCTCAGAACAGAATTTAATATGCCAAACTGTGAAAAAGGGACCGCAGGAACATTTTTCGGTACCCATGCTGTCCTTTTGGGTGAAGAGTACTTTCCAAACGAAGAGGCTATCTTCACAACGCAAATGCATTATTAAAAATTAAATCGTAAGGCGAGACTCACAGTTTGGATTAAAAAACAAACTGTGGACGACGATTTACCCATGATCCATATTTTGTAGACCGACTGCACTAAAAAACTCCCCATATCCCAGACCTCGTTTGCAAGAACTTATCGTGGTGTTTCATAAGCAATATCAGTATCCCCACTTCCTCTCCTGCTTCCTAACCAGCTTTGAGGCCTAAGTGTACAATCGTATAAAAAATGGGTGTTGTAAGCCTCCTTGCAAATCTCCGAAATCAGGCTACTCTGTTCAACTTGTGAACGGTTGGCAAACATCACGACATGCGATTCCTAGTCACTTCAGTAGAAAGAGAATCTTCAGCAAATATGAGCTTCAAAAACAATAAGGCTGAGGCTTACCGCTGTAGAACTGTGCTCTATGGATGTCCTCAGTGAACTGCGCTCTGTTACTAAGCGATCCTTCTCTTTCTCGACAGCCGCTCGCAGTTTTCCCTCTTCCTCAAATAGTACCACTTTAAGGCATACTTTGGAGTGCATTAATTTGGTCATTCAACCTCACAACCGCACCAACTCCATTTCCCCATGCCAGCATTCGCTCAATATCAATAAAACAATAAATTACAGTAGCACATACTTCATTCCTCTTCCCCTCAATGTTTCTTCTGCAAATGCGAACGCGCTAGTGCGTCGAGAAAAGAATGTTCCCTCAGCGGATAAAATGCTTTTACGAATATTCCCGGTTATCCACAAAGAAAAATAAGTCAGAAGGGAGACGGAAACGTTAATTTGCAGTAAACTCCTATAGAATGCACTTGTTGCTACTTACATCGTCGAAAAGCAAAGCGTTTTGGTCGAGCTCACTAGCTGCGTTGCTGGCGGCTGCGGACATCTGCTTTAGCTGACCATCTCCGGCAGTGATTTGCGCCATTTGCGTATCTCGGAACGCCAACGCGCTCTTGTGACACTCTTCGCGTTCTTTTTCAATACTGCTATACACTTCGCCTGAGATCGACGCGGATGACATCATGAAATCTTTGAGCGCAACTTGAATCTGTAATCACGGAGACAATTGAATGGGAGACAATGTCGGCAACGTGGTGCTGTAATCGTAACATACACAGGAAAAAACGGCGACATAGGTTTCCATGCCGATATGATGGATCGGTATAATTTTTCGTCGGCTTAGTAAAAGAGCAAAGATGCAGATGTAATTTGTTACAATACCCTTTTTCGCGATACATCAACATTCAATGCAGCTGCGCCGATGGTTTCATGGAGGTGAAAAAAATGTCCAATATCATAGTAAGGTGCAAACTGCAGCGACTGAAGCATTCAAGATTCGATAGCTTGAGGCGATCTTCTAAGGTCTAATATATTGAGATTCCAAAGAAAAACATTTAATTCTTTCTAGGTGCAGTTTGTCATGATCCATCTTAAACCTGCTCAAATTCTCTCCAAAACGCGCCTCATCCAAGTTTTTTGTTCTGCGTCAGATGTTTAGCGCATGCTTACTCGTAAAACAGAACAACGATTTGCCAATCAAAAACACAGACACTGACAGGGACGCACACGCTCTCACTAACTGTCAGTAAGAAACACAGTGTGCCGATTTGTTATTCGGTGATCGAAATGAAAACGAACCTTCGAATGTAAGTCTTCCTTCAATACTTCAAGACACTTTTGTCGCTCACGTCCTTGCTCAGCACGCTGACTGAATGACTCCTCTTCAGCTTTTAGCTGAAATTACGCCAATATTCGTTTTTACCAACGACATGAAAGATGAAAACATGAACAAGCTCAAAATGCCATCGTGCTATCCCCTCCCCCCTCACCGCCTTTTCTGCCCTTTGAGGGTGCTAGATGATAGGCGCCTATTGCGACCCCAAATAATGGCTAGAATGGAAGTATACAGTGGTGTGCAACGAATCTCTCAAGGATGTGCAACGAATCTCTCAAGGACCAAGTGGTAAACCTACTAAACATATATGCCACGCAACCTTCCCGTCAAGACAATAAATTAGATTCTTGAAAACCAATAGACACAAAACCCCTTTTAAAAGTATGCAATTCAAAGGGCATCATGACTAGCCTCCATCAATGAATTACAAATGGGAATGCGTTCACTTGCCCGTCCTCGACTTTTAGAATCTTACGAAATATGAAATCCCAGACTACATTTTTGTAAGCAAAATTCCGCGAGTTGAGAACTCCAGGAACAAAAAAGCCATAAATTATGAAAACAGCCTGCTAAAGATTCCAGCGACCACAGCGCACTAAATGCAATGGGTATTTGTTCTTACGGATTTTTCCAATTTCAAATTTTCCAAATCCTTTTGCCGCTGTTCAAAGTCTGTTTCGAGTGGTAGAAGCAGGGCGGGGATGACGGCATGAGGGAGAGTTGTTGCCTATGTACGGATGGTTGCGCCCAAGGTTTATAAAAGGCCGCGTACTTCCCGAGCATCCTCTCAAGTACTAAAATAAGTTGTACACACACAGTTTCATGCGCAATAATGTAAGCAGATCTCAGTTGCACAGTCTGAAAAAGCAGTGAATTACCTCAGCTGACTAAAATTTCATGAAATTTACTGTAGCACTCACATGTGCGTCCATCGATTTGACGAGAGCTATGTGCTGTTGGGAGATGCTATCGACTCCCTTCCTTGTGGTGGCAACCAGTGTCATGAAGATATTCACACAATTCGCGTTCAGCTGTTTCATCTCCTCCTGTTCATACGTTCAACATATTTCAATTCGCTTTCAGATTTCACTTAATATTAGGTTCATTGCCGTAAACGTGACAGGTCGACATCATAACTTTATCGGCAAAACGTAAATCCAGTTTCATTTCACAATTCTGCTCACACTAAACATATATTTCTTCCCCATTTCCCCAATAAGTATACTTCCCCATTTCTAGAAACGAACACTAGAAACAATAACTTGACTGCGCTCAGCGATCACTTGATGAATTGTTACGAATGACGCTTATAAGAAGTAAGATGAGACCTATATATAGCTGAAGCTACATGCTTAACTCATGAAAAATATTAGAACATGCCATCGTTTTCCTCATCATCGTATTTTTCAACTAGTTCTTTCAATGTTCGTCTTTTCTTTGCTGACTACTTTTGAATGTTTTCATGCCATCAATCTCAAAGTCGCAAAGCAAGGCTGCCTTTGCGTGCCACGCACCGACATGCCGCGATGCCACTTGCGCATAAATATTTCGTGTTCAAAATTTCTACGGGCTTCCTTCTCGTTAGATTAAAAAGCGATGCGATTTTGGACAACTGAAATGGACTGTACTCTAATCTATTCCATAGTTACCAAGCACAGTACGATGTGATCGAAGTCGATCAACTTTTATTAATATGGAACTCGCGTAATTATTAAAAGAAAGTTGGATTAGTTTTGACATCTGACGCATTTCAGTCTCCCCCTTCACTCGTTTTCAAAACATCCTCATCTCATTCTTGTCGACTTTTTCTCAACACAAGTTCACCAGCCTAAACAATGCCGGTGAAAACGACATGAACGGCAGAGGTAATAAATGCACGCTGCGCGAAGAAAAAACATACGATTGCAGCTAAAACGTTGTCCGTGTGGTTGCCGTACTCGGCGATAGCTTCTTCATGGGCGCGATTCACGGTCTTTTCCATTTCCTTGGCTGACTTTTCCACTTGAGCGATAAGACCACTGATTTGCTTAGACAGCATCTGTTCGCTACTCCGTAACTGCGACAATAGACGCTCTGCAAAACGATGACTCGTTTAGTATGATTGTCACAGAGCTCCGACTCTGAATCCCCAGGACTTTGGTGTATCTTGCGTTCCGGATCCGAAATTGTGGCTTTTTCCGGGATCCAAGTTTCAAAGCGTGCTAAGGTTAGGTCGGTACACTACTTCCAAAACCATGGCTTCTTTCTTCGAAAAAGCTCTTTTGGTTCAACCCTAACTTATTTTCATGGCAAGCGCATCCTGCTCAAACAGCGGCACCTGGGTACCACTTCCATTGGCGTGAGCGATTCTGAGACCCCAAGTCTTTCGCGACATTACTTCTCATCCAACCTACTTTTTCTCCCTTTTCATTCCTACCTATTTTCTCCAGTTTCTGCGCTGACTGCTTAAAACTTGCGAGGGCAACCTCCCAAAAACCTAAAAAAGCGAATGATGAAAAGGCATAAAAACTCATACCACCGTGCGAGTCCATCACAGAGGCTTCTTGCTGCGTAATTTTATTCCATGAGTCGACGAC
>JPKZ01002958.1:123604-154740 GCA_000803305.1 Toxocara canis | reverse complement strand
CTCCCCTCCAGACCAAGAATTCTGACCATATCAACGCAACCAACATGGAATCAAAACAAGTGTCGGCTAAGCAGTTCGCAAAGGAACTGCGCAAAATAAACGTACGCCGCTTCATCGCCAGGCTTTCTAAGCGATTAATAAGACGACCTCTGCATAACTTTCGACGATCCACATAAAAAACCTTATCCCACTGCTAACAACCGGTTTTAGCCATACCCCTTTCTTGATCTCTTCACCTTCCACATTTGTTCGCATTGCGCATCTAAAAACTTTCGTAGTGGAAAAGTCTCACAGAACAATCACCTCACTCTACCATGAGAACTGAATTTTTTGCCATTCACCGTATAATTTTAGCCTCGATATCAGAAAATATAAAGCGCTGTATTACTTTAACACCACGGCACCACACAATATACTGAAGCGAGGGAAGGCAGAGCTTCTAGGCGAAAAGCTGAGCAAATGCATTACTAGCCCAAGCAATAAAAATGACTGACATTGTTGCGCACTGCGTGGAACGACCTGCATGACGGCGTTAGTGGCATCAAGCAACTTCTTTATGGAGGAGGCAATTTCCTTGATCGTTTCCAGAAACGTCCTCCGGTCGGACATCTCGTCGGGCACGCGTGCCAGAACACGCCGCAAAGCGATCGCCCTGAAGATAATACACTTCATTGCTTGCATCGCTCTCACTTCACGTTATGCTAAGACAGAGCAAGAGCGCGCAGCAGTATGCAGCACAAATCTCGAACCCCGTTGAATCGCATGAGTTCCTTCACATGAACGAGTAGTCAGAAAGGAACGGTCTCCTCTTTCCATCCCAAACCCCTCCCCCCTTTTCGCCTGAAATGTGATCATTTCCATGCGAGCCGACTGCAGTTTGAGCTTGGATCCCCTTATACATAGCTTGCGTTTCCCCACTACGCTTTTCCCCCTTTCCATATCCTTTAAACCATACCGTGACGTGAACTAAGCTACTTCACTAAATCGAAACGTGGGTTTCAATCCTACTCCCACGTATGGAAGATGCCTACCCGCTCGTCATATGGACAAGGCGAGAGTACAGAGAACGGAAGAGGATGAAAAGAGTAGGATCATTACCCTTCCTTCTACCAGTTCTGTCTCCCTCCAAACAGCACTGTACAACATGTTTTTGAAAAAGTGGAATTGATAGTATTTATTATTAACGCGATAAACGAAATAACCCATATGAAGAGGCAAACGATGAAATAGGATAATGATTAAACGTTTAGATGAGGGTTTGAAAATAGCGTTTCGTAACCTTCTACAAGTTGGAAGTGGGCCATAACTATACATTTTAAAAGTACTTCGACTGCACTGTACCATGCAAGAAGCCTTAACAACAAGACAGCATGAATGTGCGCTAAAGAAACGAATGCGGAACGATGTCCTCTATGGCGCGTTACGATATTCCTTGTCCGTTTCGACCAAATTTCACGTAAATGCATACGTACTATCTAACTCACAATGATGCCGTAATGCGGCCCCATTCATTTTAAATGACCCCGTGTTCTACTGTGAAGTGTTTTGTGTGGAAATGCTTACAACTGTTCTCTGTCATACCCATAAAGCCTGTAAGAACTAATGTTTAATACATCAATTCAATTATTTTACGCTTACACCATCCTTTCCCACTGTAACTCCGCGCGAAATCCCTGCGCTCGACATTTTTCATCTTATTAATTGTTAACCTGCATACCAAAAAAAGCTAACAATGTCTGGCTGCTATTATACTACTTTGGGTGGATCTTTCCTCAACGGAACCAGTTGTTTTATTGACTACAACTCAAATACTCTGCGGGCAAAGCAAATAACTTTTGTACTTGTTTCAGCCGGAGGAAAACCCAACAAGCACGAATCCGTCGCAGATTTAAAAATACATCGAAAGTTTACACAAACAATTTTATGCAAAACTGTCAATTTCGGGATATACATTTTCACAGGAACATCTCCTACACTCTGGTCGCATTTAGACGACACCAGTTCAAAGGTCTATTTTCTGACCTTTTCTAGAGCTTACAGTTCCAACAACCGCCCCTATGATTAAGTGTGTAACAGCAGAGGCTAGCAACGCAAGTAAGGAACGATTACCTAACGGAGAGTTCGTAAAATTCTGGCTCCTTTGAGTCCGGCAACTCCAAATCATCAGTAGGTGCGCTGGCCTGCATACGCAGGAATGCTTCCTAGAAAAGAGTGCCTTTCATAGCTCAATCAATTGAGGTGAACGTTTAGCTGACAACGGCAAAAGCAAATGTAAATCGAACTGGAGGGCCAATTTTAGTGCCTTTTCGTTTGTTTTTCTTGCACTTTCTAAAATGAGCAAGAGATGAATGAGAATACTAATTAAAAGGCAAATATCGAGGGGACATTAAGGATTCATCAATAAGCATCTGCAAAAAGGCTTAAATCAATTACTCGGGCAGTTTATCTATACAACAAGATAACATCCTCAGTGAATTTCAACTATTTCAGCAGATAGAGGGCACCTCCCATTGCTGAAGCTATTTACGAGACTGCTGTATCTATACCCTTTCTCTAATAACCTGCAAACGCGATTTAAACCAACCGTGCATTCACTTTTCAGTAATTTCTTCCATAAATATCAGAGACATCAATGCGACAGATACATGCGTTTACTGTGGTGCATTTACATCTCAGCAAAATCCAAAATTATAGTGCAGGATGGCGTGTTAAAGCATGCTCGAAAGCGCGAGACTGCCCTATGCATAGACATTGTTTCTTAAAATTTGCATACAAAAATTGCTACAATGGCATCACTGCTACCAGTGTTAGCCCCTGAACGAAACTGATCACTCACCGAAACTCGAGTGGTCATAAAGACCCTGCCTCCGCCCCTTTATCCCTCAGCCGATATGCGGGCACCAAGCTCACGATCCCGTAGTGTCCTTCCCTACATTTTTGCATTAAATAAAACCTTGTTGTAAAAGGGCTGTTCAACTGCGATACAAGAGAACGTCGAAAACGCAAAACTGTGGGCAGTTTCGCTATGTTCGAACGTTTTAATAAAATACCATAATATAAAAGATGAAATGTAAGCGCCTTCGCCGCAAAACTCTCCTAGTAGGAACTCTCCACTCTAGTGTCCCACTGTGCAAGTGATTTGTGTCTTTGATGAGAGTGCTTATAAATCCTCCAGAGACCGCAAAAAAAAAAGTATTAAAAAGGAATGCTTCCGTACAACCTTTTTTACCGCACACATGAAAAAGATACTAAATCACGGTCCTGGCGTGGATTAGCTCTTTGTTTCCTGAACGAAACCCAGGCACCGCACCAAGGTGAACTGGCGAACGATAATAATGATATCTAACGGACTGCCACACTGATAAAAGCTGTTTAGCCGGCCGATAACTGGGGATATAGTAACCAAAATTTCCCCCCCCCCCCCCCACCTTTAAACAGAGACAATCTTATTTAAGGCCTTAGGTACTACTAACAAATAAAGGGGAGACCACGACGTGAGCAACGCCGCAAATCGATTCCAGTTTACATCATTCTGGAAACAATGAATTAGTTAAAACGCATTTGGTGAGCAGATGAGAATAACTTGCTCACCATATCGAAATGAATTTTTCAGCCAATGAAATGTTAACTGCTTGCGCAAATGAGTAAGTGATAAAAACAGCACAGTGCTGAGATGAAGCATTCGCATGCGTCGATCAGGAGTGCAGCAAAAACAGGAAGTAAGTGCATACAGTGAAGCGCGCATATGTGATGGTGGTGAGCCCACAAACTGGAAGATCGCACACCGCATTTGTAGCTTTGCTCCGCACTTAGCACCATAATACTTTCAGTGATCAAACGAATTCATCAGATGGTTCTGACTGCAAAAATGTCATCCACTGGTGAGGAGTATAAATAAAAATAATGAATGACCTGTATATTGATGCTCAGTCTCGAATTGCTGAGAAGAATCTTGGTGAAGTCGAAAAGAAATGATGGCGAAGCGATGTCAGCTTGTCGCAACGTTGCTCGCAGATTCTATAATTTTATTTAACTGTACATACACACTAGTAGTCCGAAACCCAATGCTTTTCTGTCCAAATCGAATAGTACTCATTTAACCAATAACTTTGTTGCGCAAAATGCGCATGCACACCTCTCCCTGGAAACTATCCAAGCTGGCGGAGCGAGGCAGAAAGCAGTGGG
This sequence comes from Toxocara canis, assembly GCA_000803305.1. Lineage (NCBI taxonomy): Eukaryota > Metazoa > Nematoda > Chromadorea > Rhabditida > Toxocaridae > Toxocara > Toxocara canis. Next base: position 150,555 of record JPKZ01002958.1, on the reverse strand, counting down.
CATATATCGTGGAAATCGACCGTTGCGAAATCCTAATTCGCATAGAACCGAGATGGAAGGGTACGCCTATTCCTATCTCAATTAGGCATAGGCACTCGTTTGTTTTTGTTTCTCCTACCCTTCATATGCTTGTCTTGTTTAAATGAGGTCATACAGACCATATGAAGAAATAATTTACGATATACTCGTCCCATAAACACTGCCTACACGCGACATCTATGCACCGGTGCTCTGTTGTATAACAACTGATACATGAATAAATATATATGCATAAGTACGTATATTACTTACAGGCACCATACGCAACAGGTTTCGGAGAAAAAAAATGTAAAAAAAGCGCACAAAAATGAGATAAGAACGGACCTGCAGTTCATGGAGTGCGTTTGGGTCGTCTCTGCGGCTCTGCAAAACTCGTTCGATAGCACCTCCGAAGAGACAATGGAACGTCATTGCACCCAGATAGCCACCCTCTTCGCTCATGGTCATCCTATATCAAACGCCTCAACAACCAGGCTCTTTCATACGTTATTTCACGAGCTGTTTAAAAACAATGAGTAACAGCAAATATAATGCGCCATTGGTCCCGATGACTACTGCTTGTATTCGAAGTGATTTCATGCGGTCACAGCTGATTTGGCAAGGGTCTTCCCCTGCCTTAAATAACATTTTACGAACTTTGTACGTGTGGATTAATCCTGAAGTAAATCCACATCCAAATTTTCGGAAGATATATTTAAAGTCCAAAAATACAATGATTCAGGCACAAGCACTTCAACGCCGAATCATCTCAGTGGAATACATCACAACATGTGGACGAAGAAACGCTGCACAATAACAGAAAAAAGAACAGAAGATAGATCAGGTGCTACTGCACAACCTTTAAGGGGAAATGTCTTTCTGGCGCGATTGCACGATTTTTTGGCTTTAGTTACTAGATTACTCGCCGCAGAAATATCCGATTAACAGTAACATTGCATCCGAAGTATTTCTTCGCGCCGATGCAAATGCGTCCGCATACACCCTTTACGTATGGGGGGAAACGGTTCAGGTGAAAAACCACTAATACGCAGTACCCCGTCTTTCTCATAACCACTCAGCACTTCACACATTCCCTTCATGAAACGACGTTCACCCGAAAATGACGACCCCCCTAAGCAGAATCAACCACACCCCACCCCCGAAATCCCCGCCCTCCCACAAAAGACCAAGTGGCACCACACAACCGTCGAAGAAGAAACATCACAAAACATTCACAACTTTGCCATTCACAAGAGATGTGTTTTCGCTTCGAGAGTATACATGCACTACTCACCCTCAAACACCTTCCAAAGCTCCCGACTGCCGTTGTTTGGTGCCATCTTACTGGACAAGAAAAAACACGAAAATGACCGTTGGGCGGCTTTTTTCGTAAACGCTATATTTTTGATGCTTACCAGACGACATTATGTACACAATCTTTCTCTCTCTACACAAGCGAAAGAGGCACACAAAATATTCTCTTTCCATTCGAAATGCGCTGTCGGATCGTACACCATTATGGAAATAATCGGGAATATGCCTCATCTATTTAATCGATCCGCCCTATTCCCAACTATACATCAGCGAATCAAATAGAAGAAGAAGAAGAATAGTCTTTATTCAAATGAATGAAGAAGACTGCGCGCAGCAATAAGATGTATAACAAAACGGTACCGACATAAATGCGGCTACACAAGCACATGCGTAGATGAATTGCACATATGTACAGGAAAGAAACGCAGGTAATAAGCAAGGAATAGCAAGTAAATGAGTTGCACATGTGTACACACAAAATGAAAACCATTCTCGTACTAATCTACAGAACAAAAAAAGCACCGAGCAACTTTCCTCAGGAAAAAAGCAACAAGACCATCATAATAAAACCTTAAAATGTTGAGGTCAGACGGAAAAGAAACGCTGGAGTGTGACGTATGCTGCTGCAGTTTGTCTGATTTGTTGTTATAAAGCCGTATATTCGATGGCCCACTCTCAAGCTGCATCCACGTTCACGTAAAACCGACGAAATCACGAGGTACTGGACCCACCGATTAAATCTTTGAATCAGTAATACGTAAATATTAACAGCAGTAACAAAAGCAAAAAAGATAAGTAAACAATACAAAGAATCGTAAGCGATCCTGGTAACGCAACGAAAAGCGGCTTACGTGATGAACGCAAGTTCCATTTTCAACCGATATTATGCGAGATAAGGTGCCGCAAAATGGAAATCTCACGTAGCCAACAAAGAGTAAGGTCATTAACGGCGTAACAGACCGTAAATTTAAAAATAAAATGAAAGCTAGGTACCGGCAAGGAACGCCTCATTGGAAATAACTCGCTCATCTACGCTCGTTGTACGCTTCATTCGAAAAGGGTACCACCTGTCCGGCTCCTTTGCCTTCTCCCAGCTCGTTGCCACGAATGGTTGCCATGAGTGAAAATGAAACTCCCCTTCAAACACGTACAATGACAGCATCGGAAACGTATTTTGCCATTTATAGCTTCTCTCCTCTCATCATCCCTTGAAAATGTTATTCAGCACCGAAAATATTTACTACATCGTTCACGACCATTCCTCCTCTACGGCCTTCTCCAATACACAAATCTTGAGAAGCTACAAATCTTACAACCTAACACCAAGCCCAACTAAAAGACGCATCGGAATGGTAAGGAAGAAGAGCAGGAAATAATACAAACTGCTATGCCCTTACAGTTTTCTTTGAACATATCAAGCAAGACTCATAGTGAATGTGTTACCATGAACCTCACTGCACCCCTTGACCAACAAAGGCCTTCGCTTTGTTACGGATCGAATAAGGCGACAGCAGTCTGTCGTCGGATCACAACAATCTACAGCGACTACTCGGCAAAACTCTAACCAGTATGCATAGGCATCAAGACATTTCAACATCGGAGAATTCGGTCGCTATTTGTCTCCTCTTCTTCGAAAACGCGTTTGACACATCATTTTTGATTCTCCAGTTAAACGATCGTGAAATGGATGTTTAATAAAAAGATATGCGAATATCCACATCGAGAATGTGCCAATGACAACTACAGGAACTTCGCGGAAAGGAAAAGGTAGTTCGCGCAGCCAAAAGAACATCAGCAGTTTTAACTGCGGTCACGTCCACTGGGTGTGTTACACGTCCGAGCGATCCTTTCGGACTCGCCCAAGTGGCTGTTCTTAAAAACTGCGCCGGGTTCAGAGGGAGCTCTTGAAGAAAACATCTTCACAAGAGTGGCATACCATCATGTGTGTTCCACTGGGCATCAGAAATCCCAATATACGGTCGATTAGTGCCTGATGAACCAGGACCTTTAACTTCGACAAGCACACTCACCATCACGTACACCGAATAGCCATCACAGCCCACAACGTCCACCTGCAATATACGCAATCCTTGTAAGTGGCTGCGATGGGTCATCTCGCTATTACATAAATGGCAACAAGCTTCCCGCACCACCCAACTCTGACGGTCCGATATGTGGGCACGGCAGACTGCCTTTCAATCACCACTACACTTTTTCTACTTCCGCATTTATCGTAAAAACTGTTTCACATTAACATTCGTCCTCACCCTTGCAGCCGACGGCTGAAAATTTGCGCAAAATGATGAATTACCCGAATGTTTGTTTCGCGATGAAGTGATCTGAAAATAGACTGCAGCAAGTGAATATAAAAAGTCGTGGTGCCCAAATTTTCGTTTTGTGGCAAAGTGATCCGAAAATAGGCGCCAGAAAGCAAAGATAAAAAGCTTCGCGATTATGAATTGTGGTAACTCGCAAAACCTATTTTAAACAAAGAAAGTGAAGAATACGTAGAATATGCAGAAGGAAAATTAAATAAAAGTAATCGACAGCACCCGAAATAGAGAAAAACTGCAAATGAAAGCAGAACATAATGGATATTCTTAGTGTTTGGAACTAGACGCTAACGTAAAGCGAGTGCTTAATCTAACTTGCGAGTTTTCCTTGTTCAAGTGTGAAACGCTGGAAGGTGAAAAATGCCAAAAATGTTATTTGAGAACATAAGATGAAAGAAGTAAAAGTTATTCTGATACTACAACGAGAACACTTCTGGGAATTCGAATAAATAATAATGTTCAGTTAACTAATCAGCGAGACCATGCGAGGTATAGCATACAAGGATGCGTTTCGAATGGAAGTTTTGCGACGTTTCAGAAGGCCAGAGTGCTGTCGGAAAACTTTCGAATGAGCTTGTGAGGCAATACGATATAAAAGCAATTGGATGTAACCTCGTAGTCAATAAGTCCCACGTAGTGATGATTATGCAAGCACCTCTGCACTGCACTTGGCGTTAACTCAAACAGCAACTTCTCAATATCGAGTACAACCTCTGTGAAGAACAAACTTTCCTTCAGACCATGAGATTCGACCGCAGATTCTGGAAACAAATAGTTGATTAGGACAGCAGTGCAAGATACGCCGTAAGACATGTCTGCCCAGCTCAACCAAAAACAAGCCCCTTCTCGCAGAAGTCGTTTATTCCATCGCGCATTAGATGGATCGAATAAACGTTATCGTCAGAATACCGCCAGTTCACCATTTATTCAGATGCTCTCTCCCCTCCCTCCCATCTCGCTTTTCAGTATTTCTAAATTTTTAAAAATTGCATAAGCAATACAAGCACTCCGTGAATGCAAACTTCTCAGGATGAAAAAAGTAAGAAAATTACATGTACGACAGTAATCGCAAAGTTCTAACAAAAAAAGAAAACTAAAGGAATAATGTTGAGAAGATGTTCAGACGCGCACATCTCAAGGCTCACTGATTTAGTGAGATAATTCAAAATGGATAGTAAAACAAGAAACATATATACTTCTTAACATACTACAAGGAAGTTCATTCCAGACACGGACTACTCTGAACCAGAAGCAATAGAAGACACTGTTCACAGGACAGGTTTTGCGTGCTAAATGATAACGATGGGGTCGACTTTCACGCAATAATGACTGGAATTCCCAGTGGAACGTTCCCAAAAGCAACGGCGTCTCGGAACTCTCTCTCGAAGATGACAGAACGACCGCCTTCCGCAAGCACATTCCACTCTGCTGCTTCTGCTGTTTCTACTCTGACCGACAGCTGCCGAGTTTGGGAACAGCAGAATGCTGGCAATACAGGTCTATGAGACTAATGTTTGGTGTAGCCCACAACTGCTCTAGTCAACGGACTTAACCACGGACTAGTGCATCGGGCTTGAAAAAATGTCCACATGCCGCTACACTGTAGGATGACAATAGATATCGGTCGACCGGTGAGACGAATAAATAGGCTCCTGCATACGAGGAATTTTGACTTTTAGTGAACACAGAACGCACCACATTAGAAACCCTCGAATTCACTTCCTTTCCGCCGAAGGAAGAAGTTATATTTCTGAGGACTGGGACATGCGCAAACTCTTACATTCACAGAGGAGACCCACCCTGAGTGGACAGTACTCAGCGGAACTGAATTCGAGGGTCTCTCTAAACACTTCTTATGCGGAAAAGCAACAGCATTATGCGGTAGGGCAACAGAAGAACCTTTTTTGAGTTTACTGAACACCAATTATTACTCCCTCCTCCTCTTTTTCTCATAAATCGTACAACATACACGTTTTCTTTCCGTTCCTGAGCTCAAAAGCTTACTTACTCTTCTTTGCTTATCGGTTTTGCAACACAGTGCTATGTAATGTTCCATTTTTCGTAAACCGCAGCCCTTTCACCAACACACGATTCCCACCGATCCAAGTTCAGTGGCTTATTACTCTGCGCGTTCCCCGTGTCCTTTTATGCGAATGTGATGTGATGCATGCATACACATGTTTGTACGTACGCATTTATGCCGATGTAACGTTGATGCAAATCCTCGCCGCCATATCGTTTGAATAAGGGCTATTCAATTCAATTCAATCCAAAAAGTAGCTGCAACCAACAACACAGCTCGATATCAGAATACCACTTCTTCCCAACTCATAATGCATCGACCAATCATATCTGTCCCATATCCTTAGTCGGCAAAGTAAATGAACGATGCGCCAACGTATAGCAGTGCGCTGATTCTATTTACAGCAGTAACGCTCAGCTGCGCGGATATCAAACAAACATTTAGGGATATTAGGCAAGGAAAGAAATTTTAATGTGGGAGACGCAGCCGCAGATCCAGCGACCTATGTTAGCCCAATCGGTGTTGCTGGCTCGATCAATTTGCGCATAAAGTTCTGGCAGACCGGAAAATCAGTTTAGATATGCAATCAGCTCCGCCGCTACATGGATAGCGCCTGAACATGGGATTTAGGACAATAAAACAAATCTACTGGAATTAAATGAAAAGGCGGCCGTCTCCAAAGGATCCTGACAGGAAGAATTTGAGTGAATTCTTGCATCTTCAGTTTCGTTGTGTTGCATTATTTTGTCCGATCGGATTCAACGGATCTACCATTATCCCAGTCAGAGCGAGTGAAGGATGTTAGTATGCAACGCCTTCTCTCCCCCGCCTACGGGATGCATAGGTATTGCACGGGACAGTGGTACAATAATACAATAATTCTAAACAAGAGCAGTACCTATACATTGAAACGATAATAGGAAATACATCTGAACTGAATCTGTCGGAAATTTTTGTATTAAAGTTTTCTAAGCCGTCAAAAAACTAACTAAAATTAGCTTAGAACACCCTTCATAACATCCGCGGTCAGCGATGAAATAACATACCGCAATCAAAATGAACTTCACGAATCCGAAAAAGAAGATGGCTGCATCCTTCACAGTCCCTTCCCCACGCTTAAGCCTTTGACGCACCGAACCAATGCAAAAACAATAAACAAAGATACGTTTTTCAGAAAGCGGTAGTAGCGCGTAATGGATCGCGTTAGTTGCTGCCATCTCCGAACGAGCGTCCCAAACAGTTATTTCTTGAAGAACGACACCCGCCCACTCGATGCCACCTGCCTCGGGCACTCGTAGCACTTGGAAGCTCTAAACGATTTGCTTATGTTCTCGACGTGCGACAACATGACCAAGAACAGCCTACCTAAGTGGCAGGACAAAATAGTCAGCAGATGAATTTTCGAACTGTTCCATTCATCCCTCCATAATACTGACGTGCAAAAAAGAGGGTTGGACCCGATGTCCCTCTTCCTCCTCTCCTCCTATGAAACTCATAGGGGCGATCTACCCTGTAACAAGACTATATCGGACGTAAACAAAAGCTGTTAACAGAATCGTCACTGCTCTGCTTCCAACTTCACATTTTAGGCAGCGATTCTTCCAACAGTCATCAAAACTAACAAAACCTTGTCACTGACAGTAGCAGAATTAACTGATTATTTCGATAAATCCACAACAACTGCCTCGAAAAGAAAAAATGCTAAACGCCAACTCCGCATAGATGAAGATGGCTTAGATGCAAAGCACCTACAATTCGGCGAGATCGAGAATCGCAACCAACAGGAGGAGAATGCCGCGTGAACATAACGCAAAGAAGCATTGCGCCTGCATTAAGTATGGCACCGTTATCGAAACAGCGCAGAAGTGTCCTGCAAATAAATTCTAAAATCCATGCTCCAATAGCTACGCATCAGAGAGGAAAGTCGACACACGTCGGCAGCTCAGCTGCTCGACATTTGAAAAATGAAGATTGATTCCTAGTGGATACCACTGTGATGAACGGGTTGTTGCCAAAATGCGAAGCCGCGTAGCCAGCGTGACAGCAATCTTAGCGCATAAGCTTCTAAGCTACCCAAGCCACGAAGGCTGGTGCCTTCGTTGTTTTCTTCCTTCATATTAAATCTCACGTTAATCTGGTTCCCCTCACGTAATTGTATCTATAGAATCCCTCGCGTATAAGAATGGTTCCCTCCCCTCCCAATATGGAATGAAAATGCAAGCCGCCTGAGTCGTGCGCGACTTCTCCTAACTAAAAATGGGAGAACTTCTATGCATTATTTCGAGATCGCAAAGTTCCCGTTAAACTGCTTCTTAGCTTGTCTTTAGATTTCTTCACAATTTAATGTTTTAGAGTTTAGAGGCAATCCCATCATCTCGTTCGAAAAAAACGTGCGGGATAACTGCTTATGAATGCACCCAAACCATAGAAAACTATTTGCCAGAAACGATGAAAATTTCGGTTAATGAAAGTCTGCAAAATAAAAAAAACCCAAGCTGTTTCGGTTTCGTATACTGGCACTTTAATTTTCGATTCTGGTTCCACTCTATCCTATTATTTCAAACTAGTGATGTCGCAGTGGATTTATTTTGATCGTGGTATCCTTCGCCGTTTCCGCTTCCAATAATGGCCAGGTAATATATCTTATTTTGATTCGTTTCTACCTAGCCTTCCGTTCTTAACGCGTGCGAGAAGTGGAGACCAACAGATCAGACAGAACCTCTTTGGTCTAAGTGAAAAAACTTTTTACTGAAACAGCGCAAACAAAGTAAAAAAAAACTGTACCGGAATGAGTCGTGCGGATGAGAGGTGCATCACCGTTAGCATTACACCAACCTCCATCCCTGCAACTAAACATTTCCGAAAGCTTCGCAGATAGTTATACTTTCAGCGTACTCTTCTTCTCATGAACGTACATCTTTACTGGGGAAAATGGCACTGAACGACCTTCCTTTGTTCAATTGACGAAATTCCTCTAGTCTTTTATTTATAAAAGTGATAGTAGCAGAACACAGAAACCAGAAAAAAAAGTAGATTAGGAGGAGATGGGAAGTTCTTGACACTGCTGACTTGAAGGAAATAGACAAACTATAAAGCCAACAGGTTATCCAACTTTGACATAGTACTACTAGATGAACACACTTAATCTTTTGGCCGATGAGAGAAACCTATGGGTCGGGAATGCGCAACGTGGAGACATGAACACCACGCACAAAAGAACGGTCGTGTGTAAAGGCGGCTGTGAATAATAAAGTTCCGTTTACAAAGTATGTTCGGCACATATTTACTATATCACTGATACTGGCTATTCAGTATTTCGCGGTTGCTTCATCGCCAATGTGCTCTTTTTTTAGCCTTCTCTCCCTCCTCAATTCTGTAAATCTCTATATCACCCCCCCCCCCCTCGCCAATCAGATCCACTCATCACGCGTTACGTAAGGCGCGCTTTTATGTATTGTTCAGTTGTTGTATTGTACTGTTGTTCTTCCTTGTCAGTAAACGTCTTCTTCATCAGCTTCGCCTCGCCTCACCGACCGACCAACATAACGAAGTAATTCTGCGATTAGAACACATCAACTTTAGTGAAATGGACCCGCTTAAAAAAGGCAAACCTCCATATCGACCAAAAGAGGAGCTGTCCAATATGCTCACGATATAGCCTGAGTCGTTCGACATTCCCAAAAAGATACCACTGAAAAGGTGTGACAGTTAAGAAACAGATGAAGCACTTTTACGACTGATGTCGATTCGCAAATCAGACACAAGAAAAACGATGCATATTGGTCGTACTGCGTGAGAGCTGAGTGCAACGGAACGAAACGCAACAATGATCCTTTCCTTCATCACACAAAACGCAACAGCAGATCCTTTTATTAATACGAGCTCTAGATTATCGCAAATGTTCAAAAAACGCTTCATAACCTTTAACCGCTTCGAAGCGAGAATAGGTCTGCAAGCTTGATTGGATGCCGTATCATGCAAAAAAATGTGTGCACTCTCCCCTTCTTCGCCCTTACTCCACCTAACTAATTATGAAGCAGTCCACATCGCTCATAAATGTTCAAGCGATGACTTCTGTGAGGAGTGAAAGCAAAGAAATGTAGGCGCGATAATGTTCACATTTCTGGTGAACTAAAAAGTGAAAACGATGCAAACGTCTCAGAGAAAAAAAAAAACGCATTCGTAAAAGCATGATGCACTACGGGTAGTATGTGCATTTTAATTTAAAAAAAAGTTGATAACTATTTGTGTAGCGGTATGCAAAAACCAAACTTTGCTCGCACTCGAAAACGACTTTCTCTCAAAGCAACATAAGCAGATACCTACATGGCCACGCACAAATTCATCCAGCGTTCAAAGCCACGAAGTTTTAAGGCTAGTGGTACCTATCAAAACAGCCTTGGGATTGGAAAATTTCCTTCGCAAACTAGGAATTTGAAAACAAATCATAGCCACCAGCCTACAGTGACTAAACTTCTAGGGCGAATAAACGCAGACAACAAGTTTTACCCTTCCTCCGCATAGCCCTTTTTTCTCCCAGCGTCTACTTGATTCTCCATCAAGTGGGTTCAAACACGAGCTACCTCCTCCCTGTTCCTCTGTCCATCTTTCTGGCTCCAATCAAGTTCTTAATTGATCTTAACAGAAGAAAATGTTAACCAGTGAGTGTTGAAGCACCCGTATTAGGGCTGCGCCGCCCTATTCGTTGTAACGTTCTCGAAGTTCCCAATCAATGCAGGAAGTTGTGCTAGGCTATTATGAAAGTATCAAGTACTTCTTGTTGATGCTTTTAAGCCCGTCTGTGAAACATTTTAACAAGTTGCAAGTAAATGCTACCCACCACCGACAATACCTCCAGCAAATCACCCTAGAACTTATTCTCACTTGCACAAAACCTATCAGATCGCATTGACGAGGCCAGTTACGAATTATGTCACAGGCTTCTCACGCAACAAAAAGAAACCAAGGACGAGAGCGGGGGAGTGAGGAAGGGGGTGAGAGAGGACGGAGAAGAGGAAGTGACGCAGAAAATAACTAAAACGTTCGGAAAATAAATATGCAAAGAACTATGAAACACAAATTTCAGGAGCGTAGCGGAATCGCATCGTTGAGACTGGATAAGATATACACTTATTTCCATCCTCTTCTGACCACGCATACGCTAAATCCATGATTTACAGTGTCAGGGTATACGTGAGAACGCATAGGTGCTGTTCACGTGACAAGGCATGGCTATGTAACTGCACCATGTTAAATTTGCTTGTTAAATTTGCAGGTCAATATCACGGCTATGAGCCGTTTACAGGTCGACGTTCCTTTTTCAGTCCACTACAAGCGCAACTTTTTCACAGGCACCAACCGTGAGAGGGGACAAAAAATAGTTATCACAATTTGTTATGCATTTCTGCGGTCATTCGTTAGTGTTGCAAGTTGGCTATTAAAATTTGGCATGTTTACACCACAATTTCGTTTACGAACTGGCACGTCACACGGAGATATCCACACCGCACGAAATTACTGATCAGTTAAAAATCCTAAAGAATAAAACACTCACTGAGTTCAGTTACGGTTATGCACGATTTCCCTGCCCACACTGGCCACGCCCACCCCACTACGACGACCACATCCTGCTGACTGGCTTTTATGCCGTTTTTTCATGGGTCACTTGGGACCCCTTACGCTTAGAACATATTAAAAGGAGAAACCTGAACACCCTCAAAAGTGAGGTCAAAATAGGCTTCAAAACATTAACTGCATAAACTCTTCTCGGCTATTTCCAGTTCCAGAAAAAGAGTGTGGATCTGGAGCAAAATCGGAGGAATGACAGGCCGGAACACTCCGAAACCCAGAAAAAAACAGTAGAAAAATATAAATTTCTTGAGAAGTTACGACGGAGGTCTCTTAAGTATGGAAGCGGGGAAATTTCTGGGAAGGAATTGTCCGGTCTGGCTGCCAACGAAGCTAACCGAGCTATTCGAGCAAGAAGATAATTTGAAAAAAAAATCGATTTTTTCGAAAGTTACCGTGTCCCCTCCGTCAAAAAAACCGTGACGTTTTGTTATGGTAATAAATAATATACATAGACTATAGTACGCGCCGAAGAACGCTATGCCATAAAATTATAAATTCAAACTCTGAGGAATTGTTAAAAAGTTGAGTAATCTGAGTAGGATTTGTGCAAAGTGGCCTCACAATATGGAGTGGAGGAAGGGAAAGGAATGAGATGAAACTCAAGTGAAGATCGAATTTGAGATGGAGTGTCAGAAAGACACCGGATTCAGGGGACAGGCTTCGACGAGGAAAGCCATTGTGGACTGACTCATTTAATGCAAACGAGGAGTGGATAAGAAGGAAAGACTTCTCGATTGTTGAACTAGTTGGTTTGCAGTTAAGCAAAGTCAAGATATGTTCATGTTCAAAGTCCAACGCTTACAGAAGACAGCAAAGTGGTTTAAGCAGTAAGTACTGGCAACTGTGTTTGCTAGCCATGCATTATGAGCTCGGCAAGCGCAACATTTTGAAAGAATAGGTCAGGGAGATAAAGTCACTTACTCTTTAAGCAGATCGAAGAAACCGTCGCCGATCCGCATCATGGTTGGCATCTGCAAGTGGCACAACCGATTCCATGCACGCACACTGCTCAGCGCTACCGACTTTCCGTTAATCTGCAAAAGAATGCTTGTAAATGCCAACAAGGCAGTTACACAGCACTGCCTCATTTTCACTCAGAAACTATACAGCCATCCCGTTATCTGACCTGCTGCGTCACTTCGGCAATGTGGTTTCCGTAGCTACCATGTATTTGAGCAATATAGGAGTGCATGGGCATTATCGCAGACAAGCCATCAGCAACGAAAGCGGCGTGTTAAGATGAGATCGCGATATAAACGTCTATAAGCATGCGCATTGGCTGCACCCACTACTAGCAATGCGACGCTGAATAAAGAAAGGAAAAATCTGAGCACTGAAGCAGGCCTGTAATTTATTTTGTCATTCTTCTAAAAATTACACATCATCCATTCAACAGTGGTCTAACTGAAATGTGCTCACAATAAAGACCCACAGAAAATTTGCTAGCGTTCCAGCTTTCCATTTCACAGTTAAAGAGGGGCCATCAGGTGAAATATCAGCTCCTCTATGCGGTCCGTAGCAAAAGCCAGCAACTGCGGTTTTGGATATGGAAAATGTTATCAGACATCGTGTTTCATATGACTTGCACGTAAACTATGCATTGCCTATATCCAAGCGACTACGTCATAAATAAAGAATTAAGAAAGAAAGAATAGTGAAGAAATAAAGATTCCTCGCCAGCTCATATGTTTCGCAGATCCTGAGCAGACATTGACGCGCAAACTTCTTGAAGGCTGGAGCTTCGACTAAGTATAAACCGCGCAAGCTGGTTAATGCTTACAGGTACAGCACAGAGTGGAGTCTCCCTACAGATACATGTGCAAAGCCTGAACAATTCGACTGAAAAACTGGCATTATGATGTGTTGGACAGTAAAGACGCTGGCCGCTTAAGTGTACGCATTAGGACATTGTCAGGAAAAGACGATGCCAAGAACAGATGGAGGTGACGTCCACCACCAGCTGCACGGGTAATTTATACTGGTGTCTAGTCCAGGACCACTAGCAAAGGAGTTACCCGAATGCTTTCTAAATCATTTTCTGGCACTGTAAGGCATGAGCTGATGCCACAGTATGAAGTTCATTGTGTAGATGCGCTTCCCACCTACAAATATTCTGAATAAGATCAGCGCGTCGTTCACTTTTTCAGCTTCCTCACTACCCTACCTAAAACTGAACAATTTTCGACTCACTTAGCTAGCAACACCCTAAAGTTTTCGGCTCATGTCGATGGCTCGATCGCATTCACTTCGCTTCGATCATCAATAAGTCCACGAACGGGAAAACAATTTCAGATAAACACTGTTCGCTTGGCTTACCTGAAAACTGCAGAGTATGAACACATTCTAAATATTACCTGCACTCTGAATTATCATTGTTTAGCCTCAAGGTTTCGCAACAATCTCCGCCCCATAATTTGCTCACTTCGCTCACCAGCACTTCTACTACTGTTCCACCTGAGATACTGCTGATGTGCGGTTTAAGCCAATTTCAAAAGGCAGTGATGCGCATGGGTTTACCTGCTGTGTTGTTATAAACTGCACGACGCTGCAGTACTGCAAACCAAGTAAACGGGTGAGAGTGCAGCATGTTGCCTGCTGTTGCTACTTAACGGTTGTCACCTTTACTAGAAACTGGCCCAGCCAAAAGCTCTAAGACTGCATATAAGCCAGATCAGAATTTCTGCTAGCAAAAAACAGGCGCCTCCATGAAATCCTTTTTCTTTTTAAAAACATTTGCTGTAACTGTTTTCAACATTTTGAAAGAATAGGTCAGCGAGATAAAGTCACTTACTCTTTAAGCAGATCGAAGAAACCGTCGCCGATCCGCATCATGGTTGGCATCTGCAAGTGGCACAACCGATTCCATGCACGCACACTGCTCAGCGCTACCGACTTTCCGTTAATCTGTAACAAAACGTTTGTAAATGCCAACAAGGCAGTTACACAGCACTGCCCCATTTTCACTCAGAAACTATACAGCCATCCCATTATCTGACCTGCTGCGTCACTTCGGCAATGTGGTTTCCGTAGCTACCATGTATTTGAGCAATATTGGAGTGCATGGGCATTATCGCAGACAAACCATTAGCAACGAAAGCGGCGTGTTAAGATGCGAGCGTTGGCTGCACCCACTACTAGCAATGCGACGCTGGATAAAGAAAGGAAAAATCTGAGCACTGAAGCAGGCCTGTAATTTTTTTTTTGTCATTCTTTCCCCACTGCCGAAGCTCGTTCTGTTCAGTGTGCCATTGCGCGCAGACAACGGCATGAACGTCTGGTCAATCCGTCACGTAGAACGCTGTGAGCGAAGCAATCAGGAATCGAGCAAGAAACCAGCGGAGGACCCTGTCACACACGATCGATCGCCGTTCTAGCTCTCTCCCCCATCCCCCCCCCCTTAACGGTAAAGCGGGACTTTTGGTGAAGGGTTCAGCTGAAAATGCCCGGACAATCAAATGTGGAAAAAATTGCGCACTCAAATGGGGACGAGGAAAAGAAAACGAAAGAGGAAGAAGTACCGGGGATATACATAAAATAGATTACGCGGTCTGTGTAAGTGATTCATTTCTTTTCGTCTTTATCAAAGGACGACTAAAAACTGCATATGCTCACGCATAAGATGAATTTAACGATAGCCGATGCGAAGAACAAAGGTCCCATGCAAGCCATATCAAATTTCAAGGAGTCCGTGAACGATGTCAAGAATTAATCAACCATAAGCATGGCAGCAAAAAGCACATCCACAGATCTTAGGAAGGTTGCAATTTTGTCTGACTATGTCTTTTGCAAACTATTCAAATTTTACAAGTTCTATGTATCGCGCTCGAATGTTGCATTTACTGGTATGCAAAAAAAACTGAAAAATATTCGCTATTAAGACAAACGATTCGATACAATTTGTAAGAAGTGCTTGGTCGCAAGCAACCTGTCTACAAATTACAAATCATGATAGGCGAATGCTCGTTGACAAAGTACATATAGTTCGCTGGCTGCGTCCAGACAAACTGCCCTTGGCCTAAAGATGCTGCGCACAGAGTTCTGAGCTTAAAGAAAAATCACACAGAGAACGTCGGAAAGATAAGCAGTCGAACAGACTATTCTCTTTAAAAAGATACACTTATATCTCTTCGAAAAGGGCACACTTACAAATAACCCACGTTTCGCGCAAGCAGATTAACACTTACAGATTTCGCACAGATTCACGCTGGCTTCCTTTAAAAGTGCATAGCGATTATCGCTTAGAGATCATTTAGAACAAGACAGGCACAAAAACTGTTCTCTACTAACGCTCACAAACACCAATTAAGGAAATCTGCACGCCACGCGCAAAAAGCGTTTAAAGCTTGAAGGATTAAACAAACAGCATCTAAAAATTACACATCATCCATTCAACAGTGGTCTAACTGAAATGTGCTCACAATAAAGACCCACAGAAAATTTGCTAGCGTTCCAGCTTTCCATTTCACAGTTAAAGAGGGGCCATCAGGTGAAATATCAGCTCCTCTATGCGGTCCGTAGCAAAAGCCAGCAACTGCGGTTTTGGATATGGAAAATGTTATCAGACATCGTGTTTCATATGACTTGCACGTAAACTATGCATTGCCTATATCCAAGCGACTACTCCATAAATAAAGAATTAAGAAAGAAAGAATAATGAAGAAATAAAGTTTTCCTCGCCAGCTCATATGTTTCGCAGATCCTGGGCAGACATTGACGCGCAAACTTCTTAGAGGCTGCAGCTTCGACTAAGTATAAACCGCGCAAGCCGGTTAATGCTTACAGGTCCAGCACAGAGTGGAGTCTCCCTACAGGTACATGTGCAAAGCCTGAACAATTCGACTGAAAAACTGGCATTATGATGTGCTGGACAGTAAAGACGCTGGCCGCTTAAGTGTACGCATTAGGACATTGTCAGGAAAAGACGATGCCAAGAACAGATGGAGGTGACGTCCACCACCAGCTGCACGGGTAATTTATACTGGTGTCTAGTCCAGGACCACTAGCAAAGGAGTTACCCGAATGCTTTCTAAATCATTTTCTGGCACTGTAAGGCATGAGCTGATGCCACAGTATGAAGTTCATTGTGTAGATGCGCTTCCCACCTACAAATATTCTGAATAAGATCAGCGCGTCGTTCACTTTTTCAGCTTCCTCACTACCCTACCTAAAACTGAACAATTTTCGACTCACTTAGCTAGCAACACCCTAAAGTTTTCGGCTCATGTCGATGGATCGATCGCATTCACTTCGCTTCGATAATCAATAAGTCCACGGACGGAAAAACAATTTCAAATAAACACTGTTCGCTTGGCTTACCTGAAAACTGCAGAATATGAATATATTCTTAATATTACCTGCACTCTGAATTACCATTGTTTAGCCTCAAGGTTTCGCAACAACCTCCGCCCCATAATTTGCTCACTTCGCTCACCAGCACTTTTACTACTGGTCCACCTGAGATACTGCTGAGGTGCGGTATAAGCCAATTTCAAAAGGCAGTGATGCGCATGGGTTTACCTGCTGTGTTGTTATAAACTGCACGACGCTGCAGTACTGCAAACCAAGTAAACGGGTGAGAGTGCAGCATGTTGCCTGCTGTTGCTACTTAACGGTTGTCACCTTTACTAGAAACTGGCCCAGCCAAAAGCTCTAAGACTGCATATAGGCCAGATCAGAATTTCTGCTAGCAAAAAACAGGCGCCTCCATGAAATCCTTTTTCTTTTTAAAAACATTTGCTGTAACTGTTTTAACAATTTTGATGGTAAACACCGTGGCAGCATTTTTTAAGAGCCAACTGCTCTCGACTAGAAATGAGGCGCACATATAACACAGCTATCAGCATGCCCAACACTGCCAAACGGGAGGAGCTAGGTTTTCTGAATTCCCTGACATTTCCCATTACTTGAATGGACCTAGTCAAATGATGGCCTGGTGAAAAAAGAGGATGACGGGGAAGGGTGAACGAGGACAAAAAGGTGACAACTCGTTCCCCCATTCCCTTCCCACTCTCTCATGTCACAGAACCATTAAAAAGCAAGCGTGCATTCATGTTCGCTTCAGCAAAGCAATAACTTTAGACCGCGATGCTGCCGGCAGTAGTACGCAAGCGGCTTTCGTATAATGCCAGTGAGAACAGATGATGCTGACTTCAACCTCGTCTACTCAAGTCAACGAAATTATTTGCACCTAAAATATTAAAGGTGCGAAGGTGCACTGGCTGCTGCAGCTTGTCTCACGGTCGGGTACACAAAACAAATGCATGTCCACCCTTACCTCTCGTTGGTGCAGCAGTACGGGAACTGAAGTTCGTCGTTTGTTGGTAGAGCCTGGAGCCACCAACTTCGCACTGTAAGACGTACGCTCGAGTAAATTTTCCATTGTAGACACCTCATCAAATCGAATGGGACGGCTGCTGACGAATCGGTGTTGCATCCAGTAATCGCAGCCTACTGCGTTAATAGGGAAACCAGTAATCGAGCTCAGACCGCATCAGAACTGAGTTAAGAAAACTGTCAAACTAATGCCAGTGAGGATAGATGATGCTGACTTCAACCTCGTCTATCCAAGTCAACGAAATTATTTGCACCTAAAATATTAAAGGTGCGAAGTTGCACTGGCTGCTGCAGCTTGTCTCACGGTCGGGTACACAAAACAAATGCATGTTCCCCCTTACCTCTCGTTGGTGCAGCAGTACGGGAACTGAAGTTCGTCGTTTATTGGTAGAGCCCGGAGCCACCAACTTCGCATTGTAAGACGTACGCTCGAGTAAATTTTCCATTGAAGACATCTCATCAAATCGAATGGCACGGCTGCTGACGAGTCGGTGTTGCATCGAGTAATCGCAGCCTACTGCGTTAATAGGGAAACCAGTAATCGAGCTCAGACCGCATCAGAACTGAGTTAAGAAAACTGTCAAACCAGTTGCAGCAGCAACAGCATAGACATTTAAGGAACACGTCCACATGCACCATAACTGGACAGCTCATCGACTTCTGCGATGGTCCGAGGTCATGCACGTCGACGTAGAGAGTAAGCAGACACAACATTGGCTGCACGCCGACTGCCGTGAGGTCTTGCATGCAGCAGCGCATCCCCCAAACCTCGCATCCTCCTCGATCAAGCTCTCAAATGGTTTCGCAATCCGCAAACGTAAATCCCATCCCAAATTACTCTTGAGGGTTGATGATGATGAGTTTAGTCGTACAGGTAGGAGGCAAGTAAGTAGTATATACGGCAATATATAAGGCGCAAAGGCGAATACATCATCCACCGGATGAATCGTCATGAATGAATGAGAGGAAAAAAAGAAACGAAACAGGTTTGAATACAGCGCCCCGTCAACAATACAACACACGGTTTTATGCAAAACAGTATTGCACGTCGACGTAGAGAGTAAGCAGACACAACATTGGCTGCACGCCGACTGCCGTGAGGTCTTGCATGCAGCAGCGTATCCCACAAACCTCGCATCCTCCTCGATCAAGCTCTCAAATCGTTTCGCAATCCGCAAACGTAAATCCCACCCCAAATTACTGTTGAGGGTTGATGATGATGAGTTTAGTCGTAGAGGCAGGAGGCAAGTAAGTACTATATACGGCAATACATAAGGCGCAAAGGCGAATACATCACCCACCGGATGAATCGTCATGAATGAATAAGGGGAAAAAAGAAACGAAACAGGTTTGAAAAATCATCAATGTCTATGGGTATTTAAACGCATGGTTAATTACAGTGTTTATACTTATGAATATATTATAGCTTTCGTGTATACTTTTTTTTTCTGGAGGCGTTGTTACATGCTTTCTTTATTGTAAATAAAGATTCTCTCTCTCTCGCCCCGTCAACAAAACAACACACGGTTTTATACATAACAGTAATTTAAAATACGGTTTTGGTGAACACAGATACGCACCTTACACCGCATAGATGTGCACTCATGAATGCCCAAAACTGTTTCAACGTTGCAAATCCTTACCATATAGGGCGGCTCTCTCCCACCCATCATCGCTTATTTAAGTATTCACTGAATCGAAAGAATGTCTAATGCGAAAGCGTGTGACAATCATATCGTTGCTTCAAGTCCTAAAAGCAAAGTTTTGCCCTCGGCAACCAAAGACCTCCTGCATTACGCCTGCATTCCCCTGAAGCAGCACTAGCGCACAAACCCGTGCGCGCGCATTACAAACACCATTCCACCACGTGTAGTTAAGCGTTATTCTTTTCCATTATCGGCAAGTACGCACTTTCACAACAAAACGAATGGTAAATATGTTTATCATAAATTAAAGGGCTAGGCCACAGGATACATCACATTGCTAGCGAAACGTATTACACTGCAGGGTGTACTCGATGAGCGAGATCGCATCCCTGACAATTTGATGGTAACCATACTGCGACCACAGTTAACTATTCAGCACTGATTTTATTCAATTCAAATTTATCTCGCGGAAAGTGTCTGCGCTAACGAAATCTGAGCTCTGTCCCCTGAACACGAACAGCAATTCGCCCTCCCCGCTGACCTGGCATGCAATCTAAACCAATACGTTCCGCCGCCTTCGAGAACGTAGCACGTTTAAGAAATCCAATAAAGAAATTAAAATCGAAATGCAGTAAAACAAAACGATCGCCATCAAACGATGCTCTGCAACGGCATGACGCCTCCCTTAAACTATCGCGCCCACAGCGGAGATGTGTCAATAAATGTTATACCTCGTGCTACTTTGCCGCCCAGTCGACATTTTGTAACAAACCTGTTATATCCCTTCTAGCGGCGTAATCATATGCCAGCGGAGAGGGTGGCTGCCCCTTCCTTGGGAAATTTCAAGGAGTACTGGAAAGCTTCGACGTTCCCTAATGGATGCGGTCACAAGAGCTCCAGACGGTTAGCAAAGGCAGCCTCAGGACGACCCCTAGGTTCCAGTCTTATTTTAAAATTCACTGAAACTACCATGTGCGATCTGAACTGATTATTCGAAAAACGTGGCACTACTATGTCGCACCCCCCTCCCCCCCCACCCCCCAAAAAAAAAACAATGACGCAAATTCTCCGTTTTCACGGTGTGCTGGCGCATGTTCCTCAAATTGGCAAGCTGAGCTTGCTGGCTGCATGTTTAACCAGCTCCCATAACGAGCACTCTACCGTAAGGAGGTCAGGGGTGAGCTCACTCCTAGCAACGATGCGTAATGTTCGCCAAATGCTATGAACCCAGCAAGATGCTTGTAATCTCCAAGAAGGGAAGCCGAAGAAAGCTACGAGATATGCAAGGAACGGAAGCAGAAACAGAAAACCAGAAAGATTCGCCAACCCCCCAAATACGCATTTCCTCCAACAGTCCTACCTCAAACGTCCGTTCCCCCTCCCTTAGCCTTCTGTACCCAACCGTCAGTAACGTGTTACTCCGGCCTCCGTCTCTGTTCTGCCTTCTCCCTGTCCCCCAAAGCGAGGAGTGTATGTTTCGCAACAGTTTTAGATTCGCGCAACGAAACCTTTACTCCATTCAGTACTTGCATCCCCTCGCAGGGGTAATTTCATAGTCGGCTGTGCTATGGTCCACTGCACCAGCCCTTTCAATGCAAGAGGCGAGGAAAGGGTGGGGTTAACAACCACATCGCAACCACTGTACTGTAGTCCGTTAATCCAACACCCTAAGCTTTCAATTCCCCCAAACAT
This sequence comes from Toxocara canis, assembly GCA_000803305.1. Taxonomy (NCBI): domain Eukaryota; kingdom Metazoa; phylum Nematoda; class Chromadorea; order Rhabditida; family Toxocaridae; genus Toxocara; species Toxocara canis. Next base: position 129,565 of record JPKZ01002958.1, on the reverse strand, counting down.
CCAGCAGTGCGGTGGGAATCGCCCCCCCCCCCCCCCCGTGAAGCGAGGATATTCCAGAATCGCCGCATTTGTGTGCACTGATGCCTGCCTGCCTCACTAAAACACCTAGGCGTCCCCCCTCCACCCTCGCAGGGAGATGGAATGCAGATCCCGCAATCGCCATGGCCAGTCGCAAATGCTTAATCGTCGAAACCTTGCGAACTCTGATTCATGTCGCAACAGCTATAAGTCAGTTTTACTTCGAACACCTTTCACTTTAGGGGGAACATGGCTCTTTTACTAAATCAATTTCGAAAGTGATCCACACCTGAACTGAGTAGGCAGCAAAACAACTGCAAAACATTGTAGCCATTGTTGCGAGGCGACATTTAATCGCGAACCAGATCGATTGTGCCGCAAGGTGAGCCTTGATTGTCAAAATAGTTCGACCGTTTTGCGTTCACCTTCCCCTGGTTGCCTCGCCAGCCACACTTCTTTTTTCCCTGCTCCTCTTGCTACCTCCCACTGTGTATATATACCGATGCCGTTACCTCACAGGTGTCATGTGTGTTTATGTTGTGTGGGATAAACGCCTTTTTTTAGCTATACGCTTGTCACACTTTGGGTAGTCAGTCATTGACCTCACCTCGGCAGCCCCTATACTCGAATCAACAAATCGGCGAAACATAACAGCCACAAACGTACGGCCCATTTCAATGATCTTCGAATGACCGAGTAATCGGCATAAACGTACCAACACGGAATGCAACTACCCAAACAGGTCATTAAGTCCCTCCCCCCCTGTTATATTTTGGGAAAATTCGCCATTTCATTGAACATAAAAGCAGAAAAACGCACATTCCATCCATATAATTACAGGTTAAAACTGCTCTGTGGTAAATGTGCAGTTTATTTCGCTCAGATAGGCCAAATCAAGTGTGCACAGCCGTCGATTAACGAGTAAATCAAGGTTATGGAGAATGGTTTCAGTTAGCTGCTCCCTATATAATCACCGAAACAAGTAACTCGAACCTACTTCAAAGTGCCGCACTCTGAAAAACTGTCCCACGGCTTTCTCTGACCTGAAGAACTCTTGATAGCGTGCTGAACATGTGCACCGCGATTATTCACGCATATGAAAGAAACGTTAAATGAGCATCTACCTCTGTATTTTATTCAAAAGATGCAGATAAACAATATGTAAAGTGTTTAATCTTATTTAACTGCAAAAGAAAGGAGCGTCTCAGTACATACCAACACCACAATCTTCCCATACACTGCACATCCAGAGTTGCCGAGGGCAGGAAATCGAGCTCTCAACCAGCCGAACATGTAACAATTTCGAACGTTAATGACGAGTACTTTATTAGTTCCAAGACTTTGCAGAGAATAGGCAACATTAGCAGTCCCTAACGCGTAATGCTCTGTGCGATGCCTCGTATTCCAAGAAAGGCAACATCGCTGTAGGCTTTTTCAAACAATGAACCCCTTCCATGTGCCTGAAAGCGCTAAAATTATTGAACCTTCGAATGTATGGGAATCACTGCCAGCGCAGAGTGATATAAAGCAGATAAATGATTAATTCAGCGAATGATAAAACACTCACTTCCGATATCACATTCAGTTCGTTTGCACACCGTCAACATACGCGAGCGAAAAAAGCAGCTATATTATGTATCGCTTCCGCAAACATTCTACGGAGTTTGATAAAATTAGATGTAAAATTAGATATGCACATTATTTAGACGGTGGACAGCAGTTTTAGCCTCTGTCAATTAGCGTAGCCTCTCTCAATAATCCCTACTTTTCGTTTAGCCAACCTTTCGTTATAATCAGTGCCGATGTGATCCATAACGTAATCGCATTTTTCAGCCTCTGATGCTGCTAAAGTGCCAAAACATCCAGTAATCTGAATAAAACATCGCAAGAAAACATTACCATTTACAAAACAACGACGCGAACACAAAACACTTGAGCGAAAGGAGGGGAATAAATCCAAATCAATCAAGTCCTCGTTAGCCGATCGGAAGATAAAACAGTTCCCATACTGAGTAAATCGCATAAAGACGAAACAGGTCACGAGAAACAATCACACGTACCTTTCTACTGATATTAAAAACAAGGTAGTGTAAATGTTTAATCGATCAGTTGGGTACAACCGTTTGGTCCCCACCTTATATAGTTCCCGTCAAAACACTCGCTACTGTGAACAAAAAATCAAAAAACTTCATGACATACACATCCGAAACCTGTACTACATGATCTGCATTCACCTGTACCACGTGGATTTTGGATGCATCCCCTCATCTCCCCACCTCGCCCTTTTTTCACTCTCTCAACAAACTGCAAAGTTCTCCAAACAACGTTACCTCGAAACTAGTGTGAAGGCGTCATCCCAGTTGCACGATACAGCTAAACGCGATCTACAGCAAAACCATCAAAATCATACAACAGTGAACTGAAAACGTCAAAGAACCGCTTCTTCCGTCTACGCTAATCCCTCCTCTGCCCTCTCCCTCCTTACATTTTTCGCAACGTTCGCATGGAACCCTGAAATCCTCGTTAACTACTCGGACGTCTCAGAATAAGAAAGAGAAGGAAGGGTCGTTTACGTACGACTTCCGGTCTTCACTACTTCAACAATAGCAAAAAGAAAAAGAGAAGAGCATCAATGAACAGCATCATTAAGGACGACGATAATGACAGACACATTATCAGCACATCCCCTCCTCACTGACTCTGCTGCAAGTTCACCAGCTGTTCGTTCCCATACCGAATAACGCGAATCGATCAACGTCTCATCCTCTAAGGTCTTCTCCGCCTGCAACTGCGCCTGCTCTACACATGTACACACGAATAAATAATCGTTATTTACACAGTTCCTTCTCTAACCAATACAGCTTTTTACTGAGGATAAGGATAATAAACTCCCTAAATGCAGTGACAGTCTAACGTAAGAGTAATTGAGCATAAAACTTCCGAAGAAAACGTCAGATATCCAGGAATAAATTTTGAACGAAAAGGGCTTCCATGTGAAGATATTGGCTGCTTCCATGTGAAGATATTGGCTAAGTAGCATATAAATCTCACACCATTACCCTTACATAATAAATATAAAATGGCAATGGTTTCGGAATTCTGAAGAACGGCAGCGACTTCACAGCCGCGTTTACATCTCACTGGTTGCCTCAATGCGATCGAACATAAGCAAAGAAAAAGAAGACTCAAAAAGCGAACCTTAACCGTTTCTAGTGTCTTCTGAAGCACATACTCGACAGCCTCCTGATTGCCAAACGTCTTCCACAGTCCGTCGCAGGCAATTAGAATAAATCTCAAAAACGTCACTCCTTTCTGTGATGGCGATTATTATGCACCGTCCGTTACCCTGCTCCCTCTCTCCCCTCCTTCCGGAATAGAAGCCTATGGATCACAACTTAGTTGTGAGATAGTTCGCCCATCAGATGATATGCATGATTTCACCTGGACGCAGATAGAAAATGAGTTTATCGAGACTGCAATAATCTTGACAAGGAAATATGTCCACAGTTGCCAATGAACACCCGAATAATTCCAACTGTTCACAACCTAACGCGATGCTCACACGTTATCTGAATCGTTCTCTGAACCGAATCAAACATCTGAATATGCACACGTGTACGTATACGTCAGACTAACAATCACAACAAAGAAATTTCCTTGCATCAGTTTGCTCGGTAGAAAGGCAGACAAAGACACATACAAATATACATGCGCATGCACACACCACACACACACGCACACACCACACGCACGCGCACACACGTACACACCACACACATACACGCACACGCACACTATATACGCGCACACACAAACACATTCGTATGAGCTACAAACTGACCCCTCACCAATGTCTATTTTATATTGCCACGATGGCTGCTTTCAACAGTTTTAGCAGCCATGAAAAAGCTGGGATAACTTAAGCAAGAAATACTAAGAAAATGAACAACCGAAAAGATATAAAAGTTACTCACCGGTCATTGGGAGTAATGGAGAATTTCTTAACGTCGGGTACGCATGTCACTCCGTGAGCCTTGAATTGGCCATCACCAATCGACCTCGATACCTCAAGAACGCCCATTATGCGACCGTCCCTGAACTCCACAGTTTAACGTTCATTCGGCATAAATCGATTAATGATCGAATTAAGCAATATACGTTCTTTGGAGATCAGTTAATATTTGTGTCTAATGAGGCTCTAATGAGATGCAGTCTCTGTTCCTTACTCGCTTGGTGTTTCCTAACTTTCATCAGCAGTTGACGAACCGAACAGAACGATTTGCGAAATAGTCTTGACATCAGCTCCTCTCCCTGAACCAGTTGTAAGCTTCTCACACCATAAAACCCAAAAATTAATGGAAAGTTACACAGCGCGAGTAGTGAAAATAGGTGCAAAACATTATATTACGAATGGAACGAATGCTTACTTGACAGTTCCGCCAGCTTTCTGGATCCTCATGCGCTCGTCGAATTGCAAAGGCGAGTGGTCAACCGTCAACTGCATTGCGACAACAGTCTCGTGACTCTTTTGTCTGCACACCACCGCCTGTAATCACTATCCCATGCGGAGGTACAACCAATACTAAACATAGAATGCTGAGGGTGACAAATCCAGTTCCCTAAATTTTAGCTCACACAGAGGGCGAAGAAAGCAAATAAAAGCTGGAAATGTCGAGCCGTCAAGAAATGAGAGATCTGCAAAAATCTGACAATGGAACCTGACATCACCATACGGCCAAACTCGGCAGTAACTGCTCACACAAATTATATTTAATCGAGGTTATGTAATTAACGACTTGTAAATTTGTGCGTGCCCAGTATATTCACACCGAGTCGCCTCAGCAAGTCAGAAAATAACAACAACGCTACGCATGAATACCAGAAGGTCGTAATACGTGCTAACTTATTTGTTCCTCTCATTGTTTTGCCGAAAACTGGGAAAAAAAATGGAAATAAGCAGATGAATACACCAAGAACTGATCAAATTTTCACGGCACACCTCTCCGCAATCCTCATTAAAGAAAAGAATCTTTACTTCCTCTTCCGCCACTTTTCATGAAGCCTCTTCTTCCACTGCAACTCGCCTCAAAGAAAAGAACTCTTATTCCTCTCCTCCCTCCACCGCCTTTTCCTGATACCCTTGCCTCCATCGCAGCACTCACCAAAGAAAAAATTTTATCCATTCCCATTCCTCTCAAGTCAGCCACCAACAAATAAAAGCCAACACCCAAGAGACACAAAAAATAACACTTGCCCTCGAATCGCCAATATTGGCGCAGTAGACAGTCGTGTTGAGGACGAGAATTGTGGTCGCCGTTGTGCCATCTTTCCAGGTTGGTCTTCTGAAACAAAAACAAGCATACTGTAAGTGCACAAAATGGAATTAAAAACTCACACTCTGCGTGCCTGTGCCAAGAACTGCTCGTCCACCTGACGGTAGCTCTCCACGAAGATTCTCTTCAAAGAGCCTTCTATTTCGGCAACGCTTCTGCCTGCAAATCATTACAACAAATCATTACATGGGCAAGTTATGCAATGATTTTGAAAAAGTGGTTGCATTGATAGTTTAGGAAACAGCAAAAAAAGCGGAAATGAAAAAGCAGAAGCGGAAAAAAGGGTTCAGCTTCATTTCTTAATGATAAGTTCCAGAATGTTTCGTTTCTGAAAACGCCAGAAGCACACCAACCAACTGCTTAATGGCGGGCATTCATGATCGAATGTCTGCCGTTGTTAATCTCGAAAGATCCACTTTTAAAAAGTCGCCGACTGTTGGAAGCAAAACGTTTGCAGCTTTCGTGAAATTGCAATCGCTATTTTTGTGAAGAGTTCATGTACGAGTGGCGAATTAAAAGTTTCCATATTTTTGGAAAACAGTCGGAAATTAAAGGATATTTCAGGGAATGTTCATGTGAGCGTCGAAAAGAACGGAGGGAAGGCAGAGGG